>CM054057.1:756699858-756886530 GCA_028641055.1 Alopecurus myosuroides
GTATACTCACCAAGTCTCTCCCTGTTGCAAAGCTAAATTCTCAACGCATCATAGTCGGTAATGGTTCCTCCCTACCCATCACTGCCACTGGCACAACTGTATTCCCTTCACCCCACAAAACCTTCACTCTATCCAATGTCCTTGTCTCTCCCTCTATTATCAAAAATTTAATCTCCGTTCGTCAATTTACTCGCGATAACTCCTGTTCCATCGATTTTGACCCTTTCGATTTTACTGTGAAGGATCTCGCTTCCAAGACTACTCTACTGAGATGCAATAGCCAAGCCGATCTATACCCTTTTCCTGGTGCCTCCACCTCTACAACAGCGCTTCACACCTCGACCACCGGCGATCTTTGGCACCAACGGCTTGGTCACCCCGGCCCCCACACTTTACCTTGTCGTTCTTCCATCTTACCATGTAATAAAGTAGTTTCATCATCTGTTTGTGAGGCCTGTCAGCTCGGGAAGCAATCCCGACTCCCTTTTCCCACATCAAACTCATGTACTACTGCTCCTTTTCAACTAATACACTGTGATTTATGGACCTCCCCTGTTACAAGTTTCTCTGGCTATTCTTATTACCTCGCAATCCTCGATGACTACTCACACTTCTCATGGTCTTTCCCTCTCAAAAATATAATCTGACGCCGCACCTACAATTCATCGCTTCTTGTCGTTCGTTAAAACTCAATTTCACACCATTATTCGATGTGTACAATGCGACAACAGGGGGGAGTTTGTCAACACCACTCTCCGTTCACTCTTCTCCACCAACGGCATCGCCTTTCGCTTCTCTTGCCCCACACATCCCCACAAAATGGTAAGGCGGAACGACTCATACGCACAACTAACGACATCCTACGCACACTTCTTGTCCAAGGTCATTTTCCTCCAACGTTTTGGGTAGAGGCCTTAAACACCGCAACCATGTTGCTCAACATCAGACCATCCCGTCCCATTAACTTTCTCACTCCACATTGCCTTCTCCATGGCACTCACCCAACCTATGACCATCTTAGAGCCTTTGGATGTCTCTGCTTTCCGAATGCGTATGACACATCCGCTCATAAGCTCGCTCCTCGATCTATTCGCTGTGTATTTATCGGCTATCCACGGGAACACAAAGGGTATCGATGCCTCGACCTGAAAACTCGCAAAGTTATCGTGTCACGCCATGTCACTTTCGATGAAAAACAATTTCCCTACCAACCAGTCACACAGCAGGCCACACCACCCATCCCCACACCGCATCCTGCACCTGATCCGGATATTCTCACGGAAATCCGCGCATCAACCCCACCTGCCACACCATCCACCTCGGGATCCCTCCCCGGATCTCTCGGGATCTACCTCCACCAGCTTTTCCCCGACACTGACGCAGCCCAGCGCATCTCCCTCGCCTGCCGCGCCCCGCAGCTGCGCTCCACCCAGCCCTGCCTCGCGTGTCCCCTCCCCAGCCGACAGCTCTCCTGCCAGCCCACCAGCCACCACTCCTCTTCCGCCACGTAACCCAGCGCTCCCGCCACATGCCATTCCGGTAGACGCACCCCAAAATCCACACCGTATGATCACCCGAGCCAAAAATGGCTTTCTCATGCCAAAACGGCTCTTTGCACTCTCTTCTTCCACTATGCCTATCTTCCCTATACCACACAACTACCGTACAACCCTTACCGATCCACATTGGCGCCAAGCGATGCTTGATGAGTTTAATGCTTTCTTAACAAATGAAACTTGGTGTTTAGTGCCCAAACCTGCAGGTATGAACATTGTCACGGGCAAGTGGATATTCAGGCACAAATTTCATTCAGATGGCACACTTGCTCGATACAAGGCTAGATGGGTTGTCAGAAGTTTCACTCAGCAAGCTGGAGTGGACTATGGGGAGACATTCAGTCCGGTTGTAAAGCCAGCCACCATCCAAGTTGTTCTTAGCCTTGCCACCTCCAATTCTTGGCCCATCCACCAACTTGATGTCAAAAATGCATTTTTACATGGTCATCTCCAAGAAGTCGTCTACTGCCAACAACCCTCTGGATTCACACACACCACTCTTCCCCATCATGTGTGTCGTCTCAACAAGTCCTTGTACGGCCTAAAACAAGCTCCAAGAACGTGGTTTCATAGATTCACCACTTTCCTTCACACTCTCGGTTTTACCACCTCCAAGTGTGACCCCTCTCTATTTATCTTCCACCACGGCTCCTCCACGGCGTATCTACTCCTCTATGTTGACGACATTATACTCACTGCCAACACACCTGCTCTCCTCGATCGTGTCATCTCCTCCCTCAAACAAGATTTCTCGATGAGTGATCTAGGCGATCTTCATAAATTCTTGGGCGTCCACGTTCACCAAACAGCCACGGGTCTCTTTCTCTCCCAACACCAATACGCTTTGGATATTCTTGACCATGCCAAGATGAGCAACTGCAACCCCATCTCCACGCCTATCGACACTCGCTCCAAAGTCTCTGCCACCGATGGATCGCCATTTTCGGATCCATCTCTTTACAGGAGCCTCGCAGGAGCACTCCAATACCTCACCATCACTCGCCCTGACCTAGCCTACGCTGTCCAGCAAGTCTGCTTATTCATGCACGCGCCCCGTGATGCACATTTCCAGTTGATCAAACGCATTCTGCGTTACATCAAAGGAACGGCTCACTTCGGACTGCAGCTTTATCGCCGTTCCTCTACTGATCTCCTGGCTTACTCAGATGCCGATTGGGCCGGCTGCCCGGACACCCGGAAGTCCACGTCCGGGTTCTGTATTTTTCTTGGCGACAATCTGGTGTCATGGTCCTCAAAGCGCCAGCCCACTGTGTCTCGCAGCAGCGCTGAAGCCGAGTATCGAGCAGTTGCAAATTGTGTCGCCGAATCTTGTTGGTTGCGCCAGCTGCTCACTGAACTGCACCGTCCACCGCGTCGCGCCACCGTGGTCTTCTGCGACAACGTCAGCGCCGTGTATCTGTCCTCCAATCCCATTCAGCATCAGCGCACGAAGCACATTGAAATCGACCTACATTTCGTCAGGGATCGGGTCGCGCTTGGAGAAGCACGGGTGCTCCATGTTCCCACACACCTGCAGTTTGCTGATGTATTCACTAAGGGACTCCCGAGTTCAGTCTTTGAAGATTTTCGTACCAGCCTTCACATCGTTCCCTACGATGTTCGGACTGCGGGGGGGTGTTAAGCCATACTGACACGAGTCCAACAGTACATAGGTTCGGTGGTAGACTCCAACTGTAATCCCTAGTCTCTAGGCATGCTTAGTCATGGCTGTTGCATGCACCTGCGTGTGCCTCTGCATCCGCTGCACACGATCACCACTTCTCTGTATAAATGTAACACTCGGGAGTAATACAATGTGTGTGCGAGAGTTATTCTGTCCAGCTACATGTGCAAGCGTTTACTTTGACACCTGCAGATATGGATGGCAGGGATCGAGAACGGAAATATTAAAGAGGATCCTATGAGTTTACAAAGTGCGTACACGAGAATCCTATGAGTTTACAAAGTGCCTATAAAATTGGAAATATTCTTTACTTTTTAATAATAAAGGCATTAAGGCTTCCCTGGTTTGGTTTGGTACGTCATTAAAATTGCCCCTGAAGTTGCACATAAATTACCCACCAATGCCATATGGTTAGTTAAAAACGATTCGTTTTATTTCTTAGATATCCTACTGTATCCCGCCTCCTTGCATAGGTAGTCTGAGTCCTTGTGGTTCACGTTGTCAAGGAGAACCCATGATGGATATAAGAAAATATGGGCCTGGCCCATTGACACAAATATTAATACTGTACCAGAAAATAAGGAGTCTGAAAGACCAAAAGCAAATACACATCCATCCATGAGTTAAAGAAAAGACACGTCCGTCCATCCATTATCCGCACATGCACATGTCAAAAAAAAAACGTGACATGCATACATAGAGTAATTCGTAGATAAAGATCACAAGCCACACATCACTTTCAAATAAAAACTAGAATGCACGTACAAAGTACTCATGCACGCATGGCCTAAACTGAAAATAAGATACAAATTCAGAACCCAAGGTGTACCGAGCCACACACACACGTGGTGGAGGCAGGGCCGCCGCGTCCACAACTAGAAGCTTCATGGTATAGGACTATTGGGAGAATCGCGCTGACCTTTCGCCGAACGGCCATGGCGGAGCGTGGCCGGCTAAGATCCGCAAAATTATGTTCCAACTGTTAGTACACCACACGACAATATATGTGTACATGGTCTCACCCGACATGATTGACTATGGCGGCGGTAACGTCCCTTGGCCCGACGATCCTCCAACTTGGCCAGCCATACTATCTTTTATATTGTTTTGGGGAAGAACGACGATTTAAACTGTGCTTGAGAAGGATTGACAAATTTTATCACTTGAACTTTTTTTCTTTTACTGGTCCAGAAGTTACATGGTAGAGGGAGAATCGCCCCGACCTTTGGCAGAACGGCCGTGGCGGATGCGTGGCCGGTTAGGAGCCACAAAGATGTCATCCAACTGACAGTGCATCACACAACAATATGTGTCCAAGTAGTTAAAAAAAAAGTGTCCATGGTCTCACCTGACACGACTGACTGCGGTGGCGGCGACGTTCCTGGGCCCCGACACTTCTCCAACATGGCCAGCCATACTATTTTTCTATTCTTTTGGCGAAGAACGACGATTCAAAGTGTACTTCACAAGGATTGGAATTTTTTTTATCCCTTGAACTTTTTCTCTTTTTAGTCGTGTCAACTCGCATGTATTCAGCTATCTCTTCTAATGATTCTATAGTACATAGTATCAATAAGAAATGAGGCATGAGCTTAATATAAGATGAATTGGCGTTTTATCATTACATCCACCATCATTTACCCAGAACCACAAATTACTTTGTGCATCTCTACGAGGAAGATAGTTTCTTCCCGTTGCAACGCACGGGCATTTTTGCTAGTAAAGAAGAAAGCATGGATCGAGATCGTGTCATCACATCGAAGCGTTTACTTTGGTGCCTATAAAATTGGAGCGCAGACTAAACATCGGGAACGGTTATCCTAGAGAATAAGAATAGTCTCGCTCTGCATAGTAACATCGAGCATGAGGGTTGTGGTGAAGTCCTCGCCGGTGGTCCGTCGGAGCCGGCCGGCAATAGCCATGTCAAAATCTCGTCCGTGGCCGATTATCGAAACACGGGAATGCCGTGTATTTATCTACAGTACTCGGCAGAAAAATGTAATAATGGCAGACAATCAAGCACCTCTAATTGACGTTGGGTTTGGGGAGGCCATTTTGTTGATAAACGAATAGCATTTGGGAGCACCGGGAGCCAGGTAGGTCCGAACGTGCATGGAGGGATCCACTGGAGGCCCTTGTGATGGCATCAACACGGACACACAGAAATATATTTATAGGAAAAACTAGGCCAAATGCATACACCTACATTTGACACCACATAAGATGAGCACACATAAACCAACAGACAACACCACGAATGATTAAAGGAAAATAAACACGACAGAGCAAACAAGTCCGGAAATCGATCCATTACAAAGTAGAAAGAACATATATCGATTGGCAACCGGCATGCTTCCGCACTGCTGGTCGAGAAGAGACGGAGCTTCGAACAGACGGCGGCTATGGCGGTGGGCAGGGACCTAAAGCCCTGACAGCGGGGCTGCACTTACCGTGCACGATATTTAACACTTCTTGGGGGACGTCCCACAGGGCTCTCCCGGCCGCCGCTGGGGAGCCACCGGCCAAAACGAGGAGGAGGAGGAGGAGGAGGGTGGTGGGGCTCCAAGCCATGATGGATGCTCGATGGTTCTTGAAGTGGCGTCTTGGTGGGTTTATATATACATAGAAACGCATCTCGTGAGCTGGGTCTATCAACCCATTGTTTATATAGGCATATCTTCAGCTTGTGATTCGGTTCTCTCGATTAATGAAGAGCATGTGGCAGGAAGGAACCTCTCTACTTCCGGGCAGCAGGCTGACTCGCCTTATTGTCGGCTACTACTCTATGATTTAATGCTAGCTAGTGGACTAGTCGAATTTTCGCCTACCAATTATAACGTTAGCGGTAATCACTAAAACAAGGGAAGTCTTCTGAAAGGTCACTCCGCGCACACTGTGGGCGCGACATTTGTCACCTTCTTGTTGTTTTATGGTGATCTAAATTCATATGAAGATAAAGGAAAGTTCGGCCTCCGCTACGCGAGGCCCGTCGCCGAAGGCTTAGGGCCGAGTTCGAGTTGGATTCACAGTTACCAACCAGGTCAAGACCGCCTTTATATACCTCTTGTAAGCCGCCGCACGGGATAAGCAACACATTGTAAATCCCGGCGCGATTGTAACCTCACCCGAAATAGTGAAGTATTGCTAGCTGGCGCCCGTGGTTTTTTCTCTTTCTTGTTTGAAGTGTTTTCCACGTTAAAATCCCGTGTCCCCGTTGGTTCGATTTTGCTTAATTTCATCGTTGATTTGCTATTTCGTGTAACAAGTGGTATCAGAGCCCTGTTTCATATTAGGGATTCGCGATGGCATCGATGAAGTTTGATCTACCGTTGCTGGACTACAAGACGAGGTTTTCTCTGTGGCAAGTAAAGATGCGTGTGGTTTTGTCGCAAGCATCGGATCTTGATGAGGCGCTGGATTCTTTCGGGAATAAGGAAGCGAGGGAGTGGAATTCTGAGGAGAAGCGCAAAGATCGTAAGGCTTTGTCGTTGATTCAACTTCATCTATCTAATGATATCTTGCAAGAAGTGCTGCAGAAGAAATCCGCAGCAGCGTTGTGGCTCAAGCTGGAATCGATCTACATGTCAAGGGATCTAACCAGCAAGATGCATGTTAAGATGAAGTTGTTCTCGCTCAAGATGCAAGATGGTGGTTCTGTGATGAATCACTTGTCGATCTTTAAGGAGATCGTGTCCGACCTAGTGTCGATGGAGGTAAAATATGAGAATGAAGATTTAGCTCTTCTGTTGTTATGCTCACTTCCTAGTTCTTTTACAAATCTGCGTGATACCATATTATTAAGCCGTCGTGAATTGACTCTCGCGGAAGTTTGTGAGGCCCTGCAGACCAGGGAAAAGATGAAAATTATGGTGCAGTCTAACGCATCGTCCTCCAAAGGCGATGCATTGCAGGTTCGAGGCAGACCTGAGCAGCGAGATAACAACAACAACAACAACAGAGATAAGAACAGGGACCGTTCCAAGTTCAAAGGACGTGACAAGTTCTGCAGGTACTGTAAGAAAACCAATCACACCATTGAGGATTGCTGGAAGGTGCAGAACAAGAAGAAAAGGAACGGCACATACCAACCGAAAAATAAATCTGACGGTAATGGTAATGGTACTGGCAAGGCTGCTGTTGTTGCTGGTGATAATAGTTCGGATGGTGAATGCCTATCTGTTTTTGCTGCATGTGTTACCCACGATGATGAGTGGATTCTTGATACTGCTTGTTCGTTTCATATTTGCTGTAACAAAGATTGGTTCAGTTCTTATGAGGCTGTGCAGACTGGAGATTTTGTGCGTGTGGGGAACGATAACAAATGTCACATTGTTGGCGTTGGATCTGTTCAGATCAAGACCCAAGGTGGGATGACACGTACATTGATGGGAGTGAAACACATACCATCCATGGCGAGAAATTTGATCTCGCTGAGTACCCTTGATTGTGACGGGTACAAGTACGCCGGAGGGGATAAACGCCTGAAGGTATCAAAAGGTTCTCTCATTGTTATGATTGGTGATATGAATTCTGCCAAGTTATATATCCTTAGAGGTAGCACTTTGTCTGGTACTGCTGCTGTTATTACTAATGATGATCCAAGTACAACTAACCTCTGGCATAAGCAACTTGGACACATGAGTGAACATGGTATGGCTAAATTGGTGAAGAGAGAACTTCTGAAGAACTTCAATATGAGTAAGTTGCCGTTCTGTGAACACTGCGTGTTTGGTAAGCATAATTGAGTTAAGTTTAATGCTTCCATTCATACCACTAAAGGTACATTGGATTATGTACATGCTGATTTGTAGGGGTCTTCATGTAAGCCCTCTTATGGTGGTGCTCGTTATATGCTTACTATCATTGATGATTACTCTAGAAGAGTTTGGCCTTATTTCCTGAAAACTAAGGATGATACTTTTGCTGCTTTTAAAGAGTGGAAAGTTATGATTGAAAAGCAAACTGAAACAAAGGTGAAGTTGCTTCGTACTGACAATGGTGGCGAATTTTGTTCGCATGCTTTCGATGATTATTGTGTGCAGGAAGGCATTATCAGGCATCACACCATCCCATACACATGTCAGCAGAATGGTGTAGCTGAGCGGATGAACATGACGATCATCTCCAAAGCTTGCTGCATGTTGTCTAATGCCTGCATGAATAAGCGTTTTTGGGCTGAGGCTGCCAACACTGCCTGCTACTTGATCAATAGGTCACCATCCATCCCTCTTGACAAGAAAAATCCTATTGAGGTATGGTCTGGTGAGTCAGCTGATTATTCACAACTGAAAGTTTTTGGTTGCACTGCCTATGCTCATGTTGATAATGGAAAGTTAGAGCCTAGAGCTGTTAAGATCTTATTTCTTGGTTATGGTTCTGGAGTAAAAGAATATAAGTTGTGGAACCCGGAAACCAAAAAGACTTTCTATAGCAGGAGTGTTGTGTTTAATGAATCTGTTATCTATGAGCACAGTTTGTCGACTGATGTTGTGCCAGATTCTTCTGATAAGGACGAACCACGAGTTCGTTTGCAGGTGGAGCTAGAACACCTGGATGAGGAGGAAACTGAAATTGATGGGGAGGATATTGTGCCACCCTCACCTCCTATTGTGCAGCAGGAAAATTTGTCTATTCTAGGGCGCAGAGAGAAGAGGAATAAAGGGCCTCGTACTCGTTTAATTGAGGAATGTGATTTTGTTTATTTTGCTCTAAGTTATGCAGAACAGGTGAAGAATGATGCTAAACCGGCTACATACAATGAAGCTATTGCTTCGGTTGATCGTGACAAGTGGATTGAACAATGCACGAGGAAATGCAATCACTTGAGAAAAATGGCACGTGGGATGTCGTGCGCTTTCCTAAACAAAAGAAGACCGTACGCTGTAAGTGGATATTCAAGAGAAAGGACGGTGTATCTCCAAGTGAGCCTCCAATGTTTAAGGCAAGGTTAGTACCAAAAGGTTTGAGCCAGATTCCTGGAGTGGATTATAATGATGTGTTCTCCCCTGTTGTCAAGCATAGTTCTATCCGTACTTTTTTTAGTATTATTGCTATGCATGATCTTGAGTTTGAGCAGTTAGATGTGAAGACTGCGTTTTGGCATGGAGAACTTGAGGAGGAGATATACATGGACCAACCTGATGGGTTCATAGTGCCTGGTAAAGAGAATTTCGTGTGCAAGCTAAAGAAGTCTCTTTACGGTTTGAAACAGTCTCCTCGACAGTGGTATAAAAGGTTTGATTCTTTTATAATGTCACATGGCTTTAAGAGGTCTGAATATGATAGCTGTGTGTACATTAAATTTGTTGATGAATCGCCTATATACTGTTGATGATATGTTAATTGCTGCCAAGAGTATGAAAGAAATCACTACATTGAAGAAACAGTTGAGTAGTGAGTTTGAGATGAAGGATCTTGATTCTGCTAAGAAAATTCAAGGTATGGAAATTTCAAGAGACAGAAAATCTAGATTGCTATTTCTTAGTCAGGAGAATTACATTAAGAAAGTCCTTCATCATTTTAATATGCATGATGCAAAGTCTGTTAGTACTCCAATTGATTCACAATTCAAGTTGTCAGCATTGCAATGTCCTACTACTGACAAAGATACTGAGTACATGTCACGAGTTCCCTATGCTAGTGCTATTGGTTCCTTAATGTATGCCATGGTGTGTTCTCGGCATGATTTATCTTAGGCTATGAGTTTGGTCAGTCGATACATGGCTAATCCTGGTAAAGAACATTGGAAAGTTGTTCAGTGGATTTTTAGGTACCTTCGCGGCACATCCAAAGCTTGCTTGAAGTTTGGCAAGACTGGTGAGAGACTCGCAGGCTATGTGGATTCAGATTATGCTGCCGACTTGGATAAGAGGAGATCCCTCACAGGTTATGTGTTTACAATTAGTGGATGTGCCGTTAGCTGGAAGGCTACCTTGCAGGGTGTTGTTGTTGCACAATCTACTACTAATGCTGAGTATATGGCTATTGCTGAAGCATGCAAAGAGTCAGTTTGGTTGAAAGGTTTGTTTGCTGAGCTTTGTGGAGATGATACTTGCATTAACCTATTATTTTACAGTCAGAATGCAATTTACCTTACTAAGGATCAGATGTTCCATGAGAGAACAAAGCACATTGATGTCAAGTACCATTATGTGCATGATGTTGTTGCACAAGGTAAGCTGAAGGTATGCAAGATTAGTACTCATGATAATCCTGCTGATATGATGACAAAGCCAGTTCCTGTTGCTAAGTTTGAGCTTTGCTCAAGCTTAGTTGGTATCACTGATTAGCCCAAGAGGTTGTTTGGCGCCGAATGTGTTTTCTTTGTGTGTTTCAGGTGAAGGTTCTCATTCATGATACAAGAGGGAATTTGTCTCAAGGTGGAGTGTTGTTTTTTGGTGATCCAAATTCATATGAAGATAAAGGAAAGTTTGGCCTCCGCTACGCGAGTCCCGTCGCCGGAGGCTTAGAGCCGAGTTCGAGTTGTTACCGAGTTCGAGTTGGATTCACAGTTACTGACCTAGTTAGGTCAGGACCGCCTTTATATACCTCTTGTAAGCCACATATTGTAAATCCCGGCGCGATTGTAACCTCACCCGAAATAGTGAAGTATTGCTGGCTGGCGCCTGTGGTTTTTTCTCTTTCTTGTTGGAAGGGTTTTCCACGTTAAAATCTCGTGTCCCCGTTGGTTCGATCTTGCTTAATTTCATCGTTGATTTGTATTACGTGTAACACTTCTCCTTTTATCTAAACTCACCTTCTCCTTCACCTTCCGCGCGCTCCACAGGTTGCCCATCCGTCACCGAATGCATTTATTTAATGATTCCTTTTCAAAATGAAATATCTCGTGAACCGTATTTTGAAATTACGAACCGTTTTCACATTTGAGATCCTCGCGTCGAGATCTTCAAAACTCGATCTCGCATTGATAAGTTTCGAGAATTTTTTTTTACACTCAGAATCAACACCGATGTACGCCCAGTTACACACATATGTACGCCCAGGTGCAGTGAATGAAATACATCCCAAGTGTAGTGCTGGACGTTGTACACTTAGATGCATGTGGATGTACACCCAGGCGGACGTACATTCAGCCGCTTGTACACCCAGTGAAGGGCCATCGTACACCCATGCGGATGTACACCCAGATACACCGTGCGTATACTTTCTATAACCGTTTTTCTATACTTTCAGTAGCAATTTTTTTATACTTTCACATACAACATATATACTTTCAGAACAGGGTTTGTATACTTTCGGTATCAATTTTTTTATACTTTCACATACAACATGTGTACTTTCAGAAACAATGTTCGTATACTTTCAGTAACAACTTTTTTATACTTTTCAGATACAACACGTGTGTACTTTTTAGATGAAATATTGTAGATGTTTTGTTCGAGGCAAAACCGAAAGGTAGTATGAGGCAACGCCGAGCCGTAACACGCACTACGACCAATGCACGCTTCGACCAATGCGCACAACGACCTATGTACCCCCTTCAAGATCTTTATAAATGGTTATTGAGGCGAAGCCGAGACGAAAAAAATACTGAAGCGAAATCGAGCAGCGTGCTACTGGATATACATGGTGTACATGGTGTACACATGCGCGTGCTAATTACATAACTCCAAGTTAGAGAACTTCTATGCTAATTCCACGACTAAACATGTGGACGTACCTATCAACAATTAGACTGAGCCATGCAACATGGGTGTACGTCTAGATGTTGTATACCCAGGCGGATATACATTCAGCCGCTTGTACACCCAATGAAGGGTCAGCTTATACCCAGGCGGATGTACACCCAGATACACCGTGCGTATACTTTCATAACAGTTTTTGTATACTTTCAGTAGCAATTTTTTTATACTTTCACATACAACATATATACTTTCAGAACAGTGTTTGTATACTTTCAGTAGCCATTTTTTGGGTCATTTATCGAATTGTCCACAGCGTACTACTACTACTCAGTTTTACCCCTAGCGCAGAATGGTGCTCAGTTTTGCCCTTACCTCGTGCGCATCTACTATGTAGAGGTCGGAACGGTTAGTTTGGAGTCGATTGCGTTTCACGAAGTGGGTCCGGAGCTTCCAGGTTGGACCGATTATTTAGTTGACTATGCTGAATAGTCCACACCCGAGTCTCCCGCCACCACCGTCGTGTGCTGCCGCCCAGTTAGTTGACCCGCCGTCGTGCGCTGCCTCTATCGCCGCCGCCACCTGCTCCACCACCACATGTGTCGCAGCCAGCAGCACCCATTTGCGCCGCTGGCACCACCTGCACCGCCGCGGCCGTTCCGCGTGGCCACCTGCTTCACCGCCACCGTCATGCGTCACCTCTGCCCGCCACCTGCTCGTTCCACCACTCTGCCCATCACCTGCTCGACGAAATGGATAGAAATTAAATGGAGAGCGGCGGCGACCTGGGTGCGGAGACACGCCGCGTCCACGATTGGGTTCCCATTGGGTAAATACTGAGCTTGGAATTGACGATTCTACATGGGATGCCATTGATTTGCGAGTCATTTATCGAATTGCCCACAGCGGACCACTACTACTCAGTTTTGCCCCTAGCGCCGAATGGTGCTCAGTTTTGCCCCTAGTATGTGCGCAACTACTATGGAGAGGTCGGAGCGGTAACTTTGGAGTCGATTCCGTTTCGCGAAGTGGGTCCGGAGCTTCCAGGTGGGACTGCCAAGTTAGTTGAAGCCGTCTGGAGCTTACAGGTGGGACCGCTAAATATTCCACACCCGAGCCTCCCGCCACCACCGTCGTGCGCTGCCGCTGTCGTGCGCTGCCGCCCAGTTAGTTGACCCGCCGTCGTGCGTTGCCGCTCTCGCCGCCGCCACCGCCGCACCACCCCTGCTGCGCCACGAGCACCTGCGGCACCACCACCACCTGCGGCGCCACCACCACCTGCTCCACCGCCACCTGATCCTCAACCAGAACCCCACCACCACCTGTGTCGCAGCCAACAAGCACAGATTTGCGCCGCCAGCACCACCTGCACCCTCGCGGCCGTTCCGTGTGGCCACCTGCTTCACCGCCGCGTCCAACCTGTGACGCCGCTGTGGGCGCTCGTTCCACCACTCTGCTCGCCACCTACTCAACGAAATGGATAGAAAGGAAATGGAGAGCGGCGGCGACCTGGGTCGGGAGGCACGCCGCGTCCACGATTGGATTCGCATTGGGTAAGTACCGAGCTTTGAATTGTCGATTCAACATGGGATGCCATTGATTTGCAGCTGATTGCGTCTCTGTTTTCGTGGGTTAGGATGGAGTTGCGGTTATCTTTCTTGGTGAACGTTAGAAGGGACCGCTACATCGTCGATGCAGACAATAAGAAGAAATACCAAGGAGGTTTCAGTTATCCGGTCCCAATGGGTTGTAATTGGAGTTTCAGAGAATTTGGGGAGATAATTTGCAGCCCATATCCTTGGGGTTTGCATGATGAAGTGGAATTTAGATACTTTGATGGTTGAAAAGATTGGATCCAAATTAGTAATGATGAAGAGCTTGCTACCATGTTTGCTAAGCATAAGGAGGCAGATAATTTTCATGTGAAGCTGCAAAATGATGTGGTTGGGCCGGTAGTTGGACAGACGGTGGCGGGTTCATCTTCTGTGGCAGGACCATCACGTCGTACTGCCAACTCTAGCCAGAACAGTTCAAAACCAGCTCGACATGGTGACTCGACAAGTGTGGGCACTGGGAGAAGGGTTCCTGTTGAAGTGGAGTCTGATGTCTGCATTTCTACGGATGATGAAGAGAGGCTATATTCTAATGTTATTCAAAATTTAAGACGGACACCTCGGGATGAAATGCAATATGAGTCTGACAGTGAGCATGAAGAGGAGGAAGACCGGACACCTGTTCAATGGGACCCTGAGAACCCTCTTATGGCAGAAGGTTGCATTTTTTCTTCCATGGCTGAGTGTAGAAATGCACTTGTGACGTACTGCATGATGGCAGAACATGTGTTTACTGTTCACAAGAGCGATAAAAGGCTCTACATCGTGCACTGTCTGTCTGAGGATTGTCAATGGAGGATGCATGCATCTAAAATGCATGGTAGCACCAATGTGCAGGTAAAAGTGAACCCTTTTCCCCACACATGCCAAGAATCAACCCTTAGGAAGCAAACAATCGGCAGAAAAGATGGGTGGCGGATGAAGTAAAAAAGATGGGTGGCAGAAAAATATCAAGTGAGTACAAAGGAATTGCAAAAAAAACATCAAAGACAAGTTCAAGATAGATTTACCATACATGAGGGTGTTCAGTGGTAAAGAGAAAACATTGGAATCTATCCATGGTAACTGGAATGAAAGTTTGAATTGTTGTATTCATTCAAAGCTGAAGTGAAGAGGACAAGCCCAGGTAGTATTGTTGAAATTGATCACCACACCGTGGATTACACATTGAAGAAAGTGACAAGGACCAAGGAATGCTTTAGGAGGTTTTTTGTGTGCTTTGAAGCTTGTCGAATGAGTTTTTTGGTAGGCTGCAGGCCTTATTTAGCTATCAATGCTACTTTTCTCACAGGGAGGTTTAAAGGCCAGGTAGTAGCAGCTTGTTTTTCTAGTTTCCTACGGTGTGCTGGAGACAGAGTCTGAGGAGAGCTGGAATCTGCGTCGTGCCATTGCACATCCCAATGGGTTGGTAATTCACACAGATGCATGCAAAAGTTTAGAAGTGGCAGTGGACAATGTGTTCCAGGAGTAGAGCCTAAGGAATGCATGCGTCACCTTGCTGCAAATTTTGTGAAGAAATTCAAAGGAATGTTTTTTACCGACAATTTATGACCAGCATCTTTGACTTGCAGTGTGAGGAAGCACAACTACCACATGAGGCAGATGTACACAAATGAGAAAGTGAAGGAATACTTGGAAACACACCACTCGAAGTTATGGGCTAGAAGCCAATTCAGTGAACTGAGCAAAGTTGACTATGTGCACAATAATCTTGCGGAATCTTTCAACTCAACAATCTGGAAACTAAAGGATCTTTATTTGGCGGATTTTCTTGGCATGATAAGGATAGAATACGCCGACATATTTCATTTGCGTCTTGGAATAGCTAATGCAAAATTCATGGGTCACGTTATTATCCCGGCTGTGATGAAGGTGTTGAAGCAAAAAACATAAGGCTTGAATATGAACATGATATTTATCTCGGATACCAAGTCAGAGGTATCATTCTTTGATAAAGATAACAAATAATGGAGATATCTAGTGGATTTAGAAGAAAAAAGTTGTAGTTGTAGGCAATGGCAGATAACTGGGTTGCCATGCATTCATGCCTTGTTTTTCATCACTTCTATCTCAGGTCCAGGAGGGGATATACAACAGTATGTGCATGATTACTACTCTGTTGCAATGTTCAGAGCCACATATACACATGCCTTGCCTGCTTTGGAGGTAAAACAACAATGGGATAGAGTGGACCCTGGATTCAAACTTTGTGCTTCAGTTCTGAAGAGAGCTACAGGTAGACCGAGGAAGAGTCGACACCGACGTCGCAGTGAAGGTGGAGTTGGAGCGAGGGTGCGTAAGTGCACAAGGTATGGTGGGACTGGTCTTTTCGGCAAATATTGTGATAACGCAGTAGACACTAGTAGAGAAGTGCCTTTCTATGGAACAACACCTGTGGCGCACCTAGAAGGCGTGCGCCATAGAAATAAAATTTTGTGGCGCATGGCCTGTGGTGCGCCACAGAAATTTCTAATTCTGTGGCGCATGTCTGCCTGGTGCGCCACAGAAACGAGGTGGGGCCCACCCCCAATAATTGGACTGGCTGTCAGTACACCTATTTTTATGGCGCAGGGACCCTGGTGCGCCACAGAATATGGCATTTCTGTGACGCACTGTTCTACTGCGCCACAGAAAAACCATATTCTGTGGCGCATGTGTTACCATGCGCCACAGAATGTGTCTTTTCTATGGCGCAGCACAACAGTGCGTCTTTTCTGTGGCGCAACACATCAATGCGCCACAAAACATTGTACAGGGACACATTCTGTGGCGCAGCACAGCAGTGCGCCACAGAACATTGTACAGGTGCGCCACAGAATAAGTGCACTATGCACATAAAGATGGTAGCCCCCCCTCTCTCTCTCCCCCCACTCATTTCATTCCAAGTGGATGTTGCTCACTCGCATCCCCCTTCTCTCCACTCCAATTTTACACATTTAATTCTCCTTTTTTTGGTAGGTGAACCTATTTTTTTGATGTATAATTGTTGGTGAAGTTTCTTGTTGTTGAGGGGTCCTAATTACCTCCATCTTACTCTGGTCCCTCCCTCTCCTTGCTCTTTTCGCGTCTCGATCGGTATCGAATCTACTAGATGAGTATAGTTGGAGGTGCATGTCTCGTGTGGCCATCGATCGATGTGTATGGGTGCTTGTCATGTATGTGCAGGTGGACCGATTGTCGCGCGCGCGGGGGCGGTCATGGTGCATGGATGTTTGCCTAAATGTTGATTCACTTCCATTTCGGCAAACTTTTGCACCCCATATGTCCTACTTATAGGAGAGGTCATGCCGAATTTTTCCAGCGACTATGCATGTTGTGGTTCTAATTTCCTGCTCTCTATGTGTGTGTGCAGGCAACCATGGTACTAGAAATGAGCTCTGCTCGAATCGCTAGATACAAGAAAGACGCGAATGCGGACATGATTCGGTGCAACAGGAGGCAGATAAGATGTCCATGTCGATCATGCAAACTCGTGCGCTGGATTGACCCTGATTCCGGACAATTGGAGGAGCACCTTCTTAGACGCGGTATCTTTGACGAACACAACCACGTGGCACCACCGGCAGCAAAAGGTGTGCACGAAGAAGAGGGCGAGCGAGGTGACGAAGGAAATGACGGTGAAGAAGATCATCATGAAGAAGGATATGTCGGCGGAGAAGATCGACATGACGATGAAGGCGTGAACACGGAGACCCCGCTAATTTCGGCCTTGCGGGACTCTCATGTTCAGGATCTGCTGCTTAAGGAGACGAGCAACGACATAGCTGCAGCTAGGGAGAAAGCAAAGCTGGCGCAAATGGAGATAGACGGGGTGACTCTGTTGTTCCTGGGTGCCGCCCCGAGGATACGCGCTTTCATGTAACGCTTGCTTCTCTTAAGATGAAGACGCAAAACAAATGGACCGACTCGAGTTTCAATAAGAACATGAAATTGTGGCACGATCGCCTTCCCGAGGGGAACACATTGCCAAGCAGTATCAACGAGGCTAAGAAAGTCGTGTGCCCTCTTGACCTATCTCACGAAAAATTCCACGCCTGCATCAATGATTTGTGTAATTTATCGTGGGGAGTACAAGGACACAACCACATGTCCGAAGTGCGGCCACGGACGATAAAAGAGTGGAACCAACAACAAGAAAATTCCTCGAAAAGTGGTATGGTACTTTCCTATCACTCCCCGTCTTCAGCGGCACTACGTGGACCCTAAGGAAGCAAAGCTCATGCAATGGCACGCGGAAAGGGAGAAGCCGGAAGAAGATCCGGAGAAGGGCTATATGATGACACATCCTGCAGACGCTGCCCAGTGGGAAGCATTGGACATAGCTTTCCCGAGTTTCGGGGGCGACGCGAGGAACGTCAGGCTGGGTATGAGCACCGATGGACTCAATCCGTTCGGCAACGAGAGTAGCACACATAGCAGCTGGCCCGTGTTTGTATGGCCTTACAACCTACCCCCGTGGCTGTGCACCAAGCAAAAGTACATACAGTTGAGTATTCTCATCCATGTGCCGAAACAACCAGGTGTCGACATGCATTTGTATCTCGGGCTGCTGAAAGACGAGTTAGACACGTTGTGGAAGACGCCACCCCGTATGTGGGACGCGTACACTAGAGATTATTTCCATACGAGAGCCGCGTTGCTCACGACGGTCACAGACTATCCTGGTTACGCGCATGTATCTGCCCAGGTCGGCCACGGATTCTGCGGCTGCGTGAAGTGCATGGACGGGACCCCGCATCTCCAGCTAACAAAGGATCCCGGGTCTTCGAAAACCGTGTACCCAGGGGCTCGAAGGTGGCTTCGCCTGGATCACCCATGGAGAAAATGCGGTGAGTTGTTCAATGGTAAAGACGAGCCCGATGGAGCCCCGTGCACGAGGAGCAGCGCAGAAATCGACGAGCTTCTGAAAAATTGGGACGAGTGCCCTTCGCCGGGAAAGAAGCGAACCAAGCCAGAGCCGCTGCTAGGTGTATGGAAAGCGAGGTCTGTTTTCCACGACTTGGAGTACTAGCCGGTCCTCCACTCGCCTCATAGCCTTGATGTGATCCACATTACGAAGAACGTTACGGAGAGTCTGCTTGGCATTAGGAAAAGTCCAAGGATGGGCCGAAAGCAAGATACGATCTGAAACATTTTGGCATTAGGAAAAATCTACAGGTCCCCGTCGATAGTGATGATGATGATGATGATGACGATGAGGAAAAGGCAGAAGGGACTCAACGTCCCCGCAAAAAGGCTAAGAAGAACACCGTGGTGCTTCCCGCTGTCTGCTTCACATTGAGTCCGCCGGAGCTTGAGCAGTTTTTCAGGTGCCTCCTAGAAGTCAAAGTTCCTCACAGATACTCAGTGAGTATAAGCAGATATCTGGACTTAGCGAAGAAGAGGTTCACCAGGATGAAGTCTCACGATTGTCATGTGCTCATGGCGTAGATACTTCCCGTTGCGATCCGAGGGATAATGGACGAGCATGTCCGTGATACGTTGTTTCGCCTTTGCAACTTTTTTGACGTTATCACCCGGAAATCGATCGGCGTGAGGCAGCTCAAGATGCTACAGGATGAGATCGTGGTGATACTATGCGAGCTCGAGATTTACTTCCCGCCGGCATTCTTTGATATATGTGTCCATCTCCTTCTACATGCGCGGGCGGGGGAGGCATACGGGCGCGGCATGGCGGCGTCTCCTTGTCCAAATTCTGCGTGCGGTTATGAATTTGGGGGGACAGAGATGACGCGTATATATAGGGAGGGTCATCATCCCGGTTCGTAGCAAAAACCGAGACGAAAGGGTCTTCCGTCCCGGTTGTTGCTACGAACTGGGACGGATGCCTCACACTTTTTTTCCCGCGGCGGGCGGATGGGGCAGGTGGAGCGCACTGGTTGGTCAGGGCATCCGTCCAGGTTGTTTGCAAAAACCGGGACGAATGCCCTATTTATAATTATTTATTGTTTTCTTTTATTTGTTTTATTTTTATTGTTTCCTTTTTTAATTGCTTTTTTATGTTTTCTATAGTTTTATTTTGTTTTTCTTGTTTCAATTTTGTGTTATTTTGTTTTCTATTGTTTATTTTATGTTTTCTATTGTTTTCCTTTATGTTTTCTATTGTTTTATTTGGTTTTCTCTTGTATTCTTTTTGTTTTCTCTTGTTTTATTTTGTTTCCTATTGTTTCCTTTATGTTTTCTATTGTTTTCCTTTATGCTTTCTATTGTTTTATTTTATTTTCTCTTGTTTCCTTTTTTGTTTTCTCTTGTTTTATTTTGTTTTCTACTATTTCTTTATGTTTTCTATTGTTTTCCTTTATGTTTTTATATTGTTTTCAGTTGTTACCTTTTTTGTTTTCTATTGTTTCATGTATGTTTTCCATTATTTCCTTTATGTTTTTATTGTTTTATTTTGTTTTCTTATATCCTTTATGTTTCAAATAATAACTCCACACGTTTCAAATACAGAACAAGGTACGTTAAATTTATTATAAGTGCACATCAGACCAGTTGATCCATGCATATACATAGTTTCTTCGCATACAAGCAGACAATATATACGTAGTATCAAACCTTTTTCTCAAACCTTCAAGGGGGGATGTAGAACAAAACAATCGGTATCGCCATCATACAGCCGAATGTGGCTATTGAGTGCATATATGCATCAAATGCACGGCAGGACGTATGATGGCGAATCCGGATGATTTGTATTTGGTCGATGAACTGAATGATGTATCAAACCTTAAAGGGGGTATGTAGAACAAAAATCGGTATCCATCATACATCCCTACATTGGCTACTGAGTGCATATGCATACCAAATGCACGGCAAGACGTATGATGGTCAATCCGGATGAATTGTATTTGGTCGATGAACCGAATGATGTATCAAACCTTAAAGGGGGGATGTAGTACAAAACAATCAGTATCGCCAGCATACAGCCCTACCGTGGCTACTGAGTGCATATATGCATACCAAATGTACGGCAGGACGTATGCTGGCAAATCCGGATGTTTTTTATTTGGTCGATGAACTGACTGGTGTAAGATGGTGGGCTATATATGGTCCTCTGGCTCACTAATGTGCTAGGTTTTGATCCAACGGTTCAGAAACACCCCTGATCCAACGGCTCACAAACGCTCGAAGGAAACAAACCCACTGATCCAACGACTCACAAGCGCTTGAAAGAAACACATGATCCATGTGATTCTTTCTGATTGGTCCAAACGAAATCCTAACCATTCTGTCCCAGTTGGTAAAACAGGCCGAGACTAAAGGGACGATCCGTTTCCCAACAAAACCCGAACGATTTCGTCCCGGTTGGAAAAACAGGCCGGGACTAAAGGGATATGTTTTCTTCTCACTATATATATGTATGCATTGCCACACCATTGGCATAAACACATATAAACTCACCACTCTCTCATGGCTTCTACCATACCCACTCTAACCTTCATCTAGACGGAGTCACTTTCCGCCTCGAACTACCCCTGCCCGCCTGCCTACGGCGTTCCCGCCGGTTGGATGCTGAGCGCCGGAGGAGTGCCGGTCCTCCTCTTCCTCAAGGTGTGGCGTGTCGGGCGGCCATCACGAACCACTACTACCACGAGCTCACGCCGGAGCAGCGGAGGAATCCCAGTTGGAATCCTGACAACCGCCCTACTTGGGACGCCTTCTTCATTAATCGGTGTGAGAGTGCGCTCGCCAGGTACGAGAAGAACGGCCCGCCTCTTTCGAACTTCAATGAGGCCGGTCGTCGCTTGTGGTGGGTTGGCGTACGAACTCTTCAGAGCGTCATGAACTACATCAGGGCTGGCGATAACCCCCGCCTGCGCTACCCTCACGCCTAGTCCTGGGGTCGTGATCCTCCGAGGGAGTCCAGAGCACCGTCCGACGATAGTGAGGACGACGGCGGCGACTACAACGACTACGAGTCGGAGTACTATAGGCCTAGGCAGGAGTATGACTAGCAGATATCAGATCCAGTCTTGCCATTATGTAGATCTATGCTCTCCGTTTAGGTTTAGATCCACTCTTGCCATTATGTACTGCCTTTTTATCTATCCAAGATGCATGTTTGTGTGCAATATGGGCGCGAGTGCCGGTGCAACAATTTTGTGAACACTTTTCAACAGAACTATGATCATGTATTCCACGTCTATTATTACATATCACCAACAACATCCCTATCTAGTCTTCTAAATTTTCTTCGTGTAGAGATGGTCCATTGTAATGCCCGGGGTTTTTCCCCAAATAGAATTGATCGTTGTTTTTATTTTCGCATCGCATGGCATCGTGACATCGCGCATTCTCTCGCATTTAAAAACGTGCTTATGCTTGAAATAAATCAAACTCTATTTTCCTAATTATTTTCTGGTTATTATGTGGTGCATAAAACCTATTTTATTAGCCTATCTATTTATATAAAAAAATGTTTTAAGTGGCCAGACCAGGCCAAAAGGCCCAGTCCAGCCACGTACCACCCTAACCCTAAATCTAAAACACACGCACCCAACACAGCAACACAACACACGCACTCACCCACCCCTCACGCACACAACACACAGCACGCACACAACCCCCAGGAAAAACACACGCACGCACACCACCACGCACACAGCGCACGGGATCGAAGCCCATCGACCCCATCGAGCGCCGCCTCCACCTCGTCTCCCTCCTCCCGACGCCCTCCCCCTCGTCCCCTTCCTCCCAAGCTCCGGCCGCCCCCTTCCGTCTGCCCCTCACCTCCTCTCCATCCGAGCCGCCGGCAGGAGCAGGGCCCCGCCGCGCCCGAGCTCTGCCCCGTCGTTGCTGCTCCCTCCCTGCGCCATGGCCGCCCGCTGCCGGCCGTCCCCTCCATCTCCGCTCCTCTCCGCTGCCCTCCTCCCGCACCGAGCGCCATGGACGCCCTACTGGCTCCCTCCTCTTCGCCCCCTCCGTTCAAGGCCGCCACCGGTGCCTCTCCTCGGCCGGGGGCCCGGAGCTCCGCCGCCCAAGACCTCCTTCCCCGAGCAGACGCCTCCACCCGCCTCTCCGGCCAGCCCTCCCGTCCTCACCGCGCCGCGGCTCCACCGGCTTGGAGGCCTCTCTCAGGCAGCCGCCGTGGATTCGCCCGGAGGCAGCGATAGATGTGGCAGCGGGGCTCTGGGGACCGTGTGGCGGAGGCCGGGCGCGGCTTCCGATCGTGGGTTCCGGCGAACGCCAAGCCGTATATCTGACCCGCCCGTCGTGGAACGTCCACCTCGTCTCTGCGATATTTCGATTTGTTACCCCTACCCACTCTCGCTCTCGCTCGATCTCTATATGTGTTGTGTGAACAATTTAACCAGACCGATGGTTTGGTAGATCGCTGGTTCCAAATCCCACCTCTTAGGGAGCCGCATCCGACTAGAAAGTTGGGCGCTGGGAACCGTAGGGAGTAGGGATGGAACCACCGGCGTCTGTGGCGGAGCTTGAACCAAGAAAATTCACCATCATCACCGTCATGTCACTATCGGTCGCTTTGAACCAAGAAACACACCAAGAGGCGCCTATAATGCTGCTGCCCACGACTCTATGTGCTACTGCCAGAACATCCCCAATTGTCGCTGCCGGTTGTGATCCGCCAAGTTCGCCATCGACAATGAAGACTTTGATGTTGCGGCTCGGCCACGGCTAATACACATTCGGAACGGGAACTACTTCGACCCCGGAGATGTCGGATGTGATGAGTACCATCGCCCACGACTACTACGACTACATCGACTCCGGACGTTGAACGACTACTTCAACGACGATGATCGTGTGGTTTGAGAACGACTACTTCCACTACTTCCTACGACATCGACGACGTCGTCTACTTCCTCCACGTTCCGAAGTTTCCGGCGTTGACCCGGCGATCCTCTCCAGACGTGTGCACCCCAAACCCAAACCCCTACCTATGCCCTATTTTCTATAACATATCAACTATATTTAATGTCATCGCATCATGTTTGCATTGCATTTTTGTGGGTGCGGGTAATAGTAATGTCACCTAATAATTAAATATGGAATGAGTTGGGATAATTAAATATTGTTCCGGTTCCATTTAAAATTGCATAGCTCATCTTTATATTATCTCACCATGTTAAACCACATTTAATCTTGGTGGGTAACTAAATAACGTGAACCTCCTAAATTAAATGTTGGGCTTCCGGCTCAATTTAAATTGATTTAATTGCATTAACCATAACTAATTCATTTTAACTCCAAATTTGAAAAGTAAAATATGTTTTCCAATCAAAATCCTCTGAACTTTGCAATATAAACTTTTTTTCTGTTTTGAATAATTTAAATTGCTGAAAACAACTATTTCTTAATTAATGCATTAAAATTGCTAATTTGATAACTTGCTCATTTTAATTCCAAATCCAACAAATAAAATATGTTTTCATACAGAAAAATGCACTTAATCTGTTCATGCCATCCATGTTCATGTTTGCACCTTGCATGTTGCATTTGTAGTAGTGTTATATGTTCACCTATAAATAAATATGGAAGGTGTTTGGGTATTAAATCCAAATCATGCCCTATTCCATTTAATATTGGATAGATCACCTCTACCTTGTTTAAACCTGTTGATCAACATTTAATATTGATGGTTAGCTAAACAACTTGAACCAATCTCTATTTCTCCGGACTCCGCTTCCGATTAAATTGCTTAAATTGTTTCCCCTGTTGCATCTTGCCACGTCATGCATATAAAATAGGATCATGCTGGATCTTTTGCAGTAGTAATAATTGTTGCATCCGGTGTTTGTTCGAGGTTTGTTGCTTCTTCGCGGATAGGACGTTGAGATGATGTGAGCAACGACAAGTTCTGCTACCTTGCGGGATCTCAGGCAAGTATACTCACTTGCTGCCAAATGGTTGCCTTTCATCACTTGTTACCGATGCTTTCCGTTGTTCTTATTCTAGCCTGTTGATACGATGCTTGTGTCTCGATCCTATTATTTTTACCTTGCAGCCATGATATAGCCTTTCCTTCCACTTCCTATTACCTGTTGCTTGTTTACCCTGTTGGCCCTCGTGTCGTAGTTGCATGCTTAGGTTTGTTTGTGCTCGAGTCTTGTTATCCTTTGTCGTATCACCTGTTTAGTTGATAGTTGGGTTTCAATTCAATCAACAAATTGTTAATGTTTTGGGTAATAATAATTTGATGTTAAGGCACCGACAGGAGGCTCGGGTTAGGGTTTTGGAGCCTGCTAGTGTCGAAACTAGGAAAAGGGTCTTGTCTACTGATCCATGATGAGCGTGCTCACCTCATCCGGGTGGTAGTATGGGACCCCCCTCGACTTAGACCTGATCTGCAGCTTGTCCGAAGAGCCACACTTAGTTCGGGTGTTCCATTTGCTCCTTGCATAATGGGTTGGCCCCCCTTGGTTACTGATGATGATGATGATGATGCATATAGGGCGAGGCCTGTAGTGCCGGGGTGTTGTGTCCTGCGGGAGTTTTGCACACCTGCGCTGAGTATTCGGCTGCGTGGCTGGGACCTTATAGCTCCGTGGCTCCTAGGATGGGTTGTAGAGATGGTTTGGGTCGTGTCAAGCCAACCTGAGTTTTAGTTGGTGGCTTGAGTGTGTACGGGTACTGGAGCACACCCTGCAGGGATAAATCTTCTCGAGAAGCCGTGTTGTCCGCGGTTATGTGACGACTTGGTGAAAGTACTGGCTAACAAGTACTCAGACAACTTACACCTAATGATAATAACTTGACTAGTAATAGTCTTATTGACACAATAACTTGATCCATCATTAATCCAACAGTGTGAGTTATCCTTGGGTTGCTTCCTTAGTAGGGGGTGACATTGGATGGGTATTGTTTGGTGAGTAGTTGTAGTTGGTTACGATACGCTATCTTATCTTCTTTCTGTTAGCCGGAAGTTGTAGCGTGTTCTGTAGTTGGTTTAGTGCAGCCCGCTGCCGCCTCTTTGCAATAATCCTTTCCTTTCCGTTGAACCCAAAGTATTTGTATCTTGTGATGACTGGCTACGCCGGTATCTTGTGAGTATGGTTTTATCCACTTGCCAGTACTTAACCGTACTGACCCACGAATCCTTTTTCGTGGCTGCATATTCAACATTGCAGTCAACAGGTTTGAAGTCTGACGACGTTTAGCTTGGGAATCCCTCCGGCTCGGCCTGGGCAGGGATTGGACGCTCTCGGTTATCTTCAGGACTCTTAGTCCAATTTGTATCTTGTCCGTAGTCGGACACTATGTTGTTTCTTCCGCTGTTATTTGGATCTTGTATTGTATCAGTTGTATCCCTGACTCGTTTGAGTCCTCTTGTATAAATCCCTTCTGTTGTTGTGGATTATTCGTGAACTGTTGTAATGTTATCACAAGTGGCAACCCGGAATCGGTTATTTATGCGGATTTGGCGAGAAATGCTGAAATCTGCATAGTGCCCGATCCCGGGGCGTCACATCCATGAACCCTTGTCCCTTGCTTATGATCACTTTGGCCGTAACCATGGAGCATATTCATTATTTAACGGGATGGTTGGGTCAGCTTTCACTGTGAAGGGCGGAATTTCAACAAACTTATTATAATCTTCTGACATGTCTGTCGTGTCCTCGATTCCCACGATGTTCTTTTCCCTGAAAGAACTATGTGACGCTTCGGCTCATCGTATGATGTATTTGTTTGCTTATTTTTTCTTTTCGGTCTGGGACATGTCCTTCACATAGAAGACCTGAGCCACATCTTGGCTAGGACGAATGGTTCGTCATTGTAACCACTTTGAGATCCACTGTTGTCATTCCGTAAAGCGGGTCTACTTACCCTTCTCCATTCAAGTTGACCCATTTGCACTTGAACATAGGGACCTTAAAAGAAGGTCCATAGTCAAGTTCACATATCTCCTCTATGTAACCATAGTATGTGTCATTTTTTCCATTCTCGTTTGTTGCATCAAAGCGACACCACTATTTTGGTTGGTGCTCTTCTTTATCTTGGGAGATTGTGTAAAATGTATTCCCATTTATCTCGTACACTTGAAAACTTCCAATAGTCGAAGATGGTGACTCGGCCAACATGTAGAGCTGATCTTCAACAGTGGTGTCATTTATAAGATGTGTTTGCAACCAACTTCCGAAAGTCTCCATGTGTTTGCGTTTAATCCATGAGTCATCCTTCCCGGGTTTGTGGAGCGTACAATATTCTTGTGTTCCTCGAGATACGGAGCCACGAAGATAGAATTTTGTAGAACTGTGTAGTGTGCTTTGGTGATTCAGCGTATCTTTGTTTTCTTTTCCAGTGTTCCTTTTCCCTTCAGTCTCCCCTCAGGCCGCGATTCAGGAACACCAATCGTCTTAAGTCAGGAAAAGTCAACACAGAACCCAATGACCACCTCTGTTCCATAGCCCTTCGAGATGCTTCCTTCTGGCCTAGCACGGTTATGAACATATTTCTTCAAGACCCCCATGAACCTGTCAAAGGGGAACATATTGTGTAGAAATACCAGACCGAGAATATGAATCTCTTCACATAGGTGAACCAGGAGATGAGTCATAATGTTGAAGAAGGATGGTGGGAACACCAACTCAAAACTAACAAGACACTAGACCACATCCCTCTGTAATCTTGCCAGAATTTCTGGATCGATTACCTTCTGAGATATTGCATTGAGGAATACACATAGCTTCACAATGGGTACTCGAACATTTTCCGGTAGAAGCCCCCTCAATGCAATCGGAAGCAACTGCGTCATAATCACGTGGCAGTCATGAGACTTGAGGTTTTGGAATGTTTTCTCTGCCATGTTTATTATCCTCTTTATATTCGACGAGAAGCCAGACGGAACCTTGATACTGTAAAGGCTTCAAAAAATATTTCCTTCTCTGCCTTAGTAAGAGCGTAGCTGCTTTAGTAAGAGCGTAGCTGTTTAAGTAATGGCGCCCTGTATCCATTTGCTTGTTGCTTGGATCTTTCATACGTTGCTGGTCCTCCCGTGCTTCTGGCGTATCTTTTGACTTCCCAAACATTCCCAGGAAGCATAGCAGGTTGACGCAGAGATTCTTTGTCACGTGCATCACGTCGATTGATGTCGCACCCGGACTTCTAGAAGATACTCACCGTTCGAACTGAACAGTATTTTGGTTGGATTACGGGGCTTAACGTCTCCCGCGTCCCCTTACGGGTAGGCCAGCACTTATGTGCGACAACCAACCGTTACTGTTCACCGTCGATGTAAACTATCCCGTAGAAATCAGGATACTGCCTTTGACGTACTTCATACCATACACACATGGTACGTCAAGGGTTTTGAACAAAAGGATAACACAACATGCCTCTAAGACACAAAAGATTGAAATAAGGCAGCAAATGGCCTTCACTAAGGCAGAAATAGCAAATACAATCATCCAGAGGACACATGTCCCAACATAGCATTCATTACATCAGCGGAAGCAAACAAAGGTGTCTGAGTACAGCAAATCCAACAGGTTAAGAAGCCGGAGAAAATAAAGAAGACGGAGCCCATCCACGATGTCTCGGATCCTGCCCGGGTCCGCTAACTACTCGTCAGCAGCCTCGTCAAACTCCACGTAGTAGCCGTACCTGGATCCTCGTAATCGTCTGCGGAAACCACAGCCCCAAAGGGGTCAGTACATAGACGTACTGGCAAGCAAGACTCACAGTTCACCAAAGTATAGCCCGTCAACACAAGCACATATGACTTGGGTTCAACGGAAGGAAAAGGGTATATAAGATGCTGCAACTGGCTGCGCTAACCAACTACAGAGATTCTATCACTTCCAACTATCAGAAAGGGGATAAGATCGAGGGTTGTAACCAACTGAAAGATAACATCAAACAAACCCATCCTGGATCTCGCCCCTTATCCAAAGAAGCAATCCGAGGATAACTCACACAGTTGGATTAAGATGAAACAAGTTATTGTGACAATAATCCTATTACTAGTCAAATTGTAATCTGGGGTGTGAGATTGTGTATCATTAGGTTTTTAAGTTGTCCTGAGTACTTGTTAGCCAGTACTTTCACCAAGTTAACCATAACCGGAAAACACGGCTTCTCGAGAAGATTATCCATGCAGGGTTGCACCAATTTGGCCGTACACGTATGAATAACCCGCCAGATGGGATGCCTCCCACCAAGTGGGGCACTCAACACAACTCAACTCTTCTCCGCATCAAGCCCAAAGCACCTTGGGCGCACGGCTAATCGAGCCTAGAAGAAAATGGACCCTCATAGCACTCTAAGAACGTGTCCCCCTATATGCCGACTACAAAAGTTCCACCCTGCGCATGGGCTCGCAAAAACATGCATGTGGCAAATAGAAAGCACGAACTAAATGAGATGATTTGGACGAGATGCGAATCGAATCAAATTGAGGGGGGCGCCCATACTCGCTTCCCACATGCGGGTAGTGCGCTCATCATGGATCAGTAGACAAGACCCTTTTCCTTTAGGGTCGACACTAGCAGGCCTCAAAACCACACAGGGCCTCCTGCCGGTGCCTTATCATCAAATTATTAACAGTAATAACATGAGCATGATTGATTGATTGATTAAACATCGAGCCCCCAGAACATAACATAATGAAATAGTAACTGAAAGTAACGGGTAACAGACTCGAGCAAAACAATCTAAGCATACTAGTAAGACACTGGCTCAATCAATAGGGTTGTAGGAGGGGTGGTGAGGCAATATCAGGGTTAAAGGATTCATGTGATAGGTTCGTAACAGAAACAACTACCACTAAGGCTAGCAAGAATAGACAACGGAAAGTATCGGTAACCAGGGTTGAAAGGAAAACAATGGTTCTGTGAGTGATAACTTGCCTGCGAACTCAGCAGCCGGGAACTGAGCTAGATCCTCAGAAAGGGTGCTGTAAGGATCGTCTGTCTCAACGTCGTCGTCTAGTCGAGAAGAAGCAAAAAACAACAGGAATGTAAACAATCATTGCCATGGCATTGTGCACAATCAAGATGATGCATGACAGTTAATGGTTGCATCAAAATAATCTAGCTAACATGATAACACAAATTAAATGGACCCCTATGCTAAAATGAGTTGCATATGGGAAAAGGGTCCATGATTAAGTGGAACAAATGATTTTATAATTAATTATTAGGTGAAAGTTGTTAGCATGATGCATGCATGATGATGATAGCAAAATAACAACAAAACAATGATAGATGCAAGGGAAAGAATAAAACAAGTTTGGAAATTATTTATTAAGTTTGGAAAATTTGGTTACTTAAACATGTCTCACAAACAATTATTGTTTTCATCAATTTAAAGTGTGCAAAACAATTAACAAAATTTATATTTGAAAAGAACATCAAATTTTAGTTGGATTACATGTTTCCAATATTGAAATCTGAATTAGGATGAGTTTATTATGAATTAAACAATATTAAACAAGCTTTAATTGAACTTAAAACAAGCTTAAATATTATTTGAATTCTATTTGTTCAAATCATGAATTCAAATTCACATTTGAAAGTTCACACTTTGATGGTTTGAAAACATATTTTGCATGTTCAAAAATATTTTATATTAAACAAGTTATGATTTTTATCAAATTTAAATGAATTAAACAAGTATTAAATTATTTAGGCAATTTAAATTATTCAAACCAGGAAACAAATTTATATTTGAATAGGATATTCAAAATGGTATGAAAAACATATTTTATTTGCCTTATTTGGAATTAGTATGAATTATTTATGCATTATTACAAATTACATTTGAATTATTCAAATTTGAATTTAAGTGTATTTGGAAAATTCAAACAGTGCACAAATGGAATAATTGGATAGACAATAAAATTTGGAGCAATAAACATATACAACTTTTCTTTATTGGAATTATAGATTGAAAGTTATTGATTTTTAAAGTTTAGTGTTTTATTCTGCCAATTAAAAGAAATAGAAATTGATAACAGAAAAGTTTTAAACTTTTTCTACGGGCCAGCGCCTAGCCGCAGCCACTGCAGGGTGGGCCACAGCCAACGTGGCGCTGAGCGAGCGCCTGCGTGGCCACCAGTGCCACTGACTGGTGGGCCACTGCGCGGGGAGAAATTCTCCAAAATAAACGCGCGTCGGGGACTCGAACCCGCGACCGCACGCTTGCGCGCTCGCTGTCTGAACCAGGTGCGCTGCGCGCGTTCGCTTGACAGAGATAGGGACGCAGGGAGGATATGGTGTACCCCGCGCTAACTGAATTTTCTGACGAACAATCGCTTCCGCGACTGACAGAGAAACGCGGCTCGCCGGCGATCAACCGTGTGCTCGCGCGCTAGGACTGGATCTGGATGGTGCAGAGACGAGTGCCGTGCGTGCGCAAGCAGAGGGAGAAGGGAGGAAATGGACGGGGGTGTGCTCACAGCAGGGTGTAGAGGAAGCAGTGGTCGACGGCGAGCTGGGGCCGCGGCGGTGACGATGACGATGTCGTTGATCCCGTGCCCCTCCGTGCGCGATCTGGTGTCCAACACGTAGAAGGGATGGTGGCGGTTCAATTCCAGTAGGTGGACAGGGAGTGGAGTGGCTAGGTGGGTGGCGCCATGGCGATGTTCAGTGAGCCGTCGCCGGCGAGGGGTTCAGAGGGAGGGAGCGATGACAGGGCAGGAAAAGGCGGCGCGGCGCGGGGAGCAGTGAACCTAGGGCCTAGGGTTGCTGGCGCGCTGCCCTAGGCTACTTATAGGGGCCTGCGCGCGCTGATCGCCGTCGGCTGCCGCCGTACTCCGACGTGGAGTACGCGGATGGACTGCCGTACGGGAGACAGAACGTGAGCACGAAAATTGAAGCGTTAAGTTGCGCTGTAGGTGGGCTGGGCTGCGCGCGCTAGGCTTAGGTTGGGTTGGGCTACGCTATCTGCCGCGCGCGCTGCGGTTTTGTCTCCTTTTTATTTTTCCTTTTCTGTTTTTTTTTTGTAGCTTTAGCTTTTGGAAGAAAAACATAGTTTTTAAGTTAGGGAAAAATTTGGAAAAATTAGGGTAAATTCCTTAGATAAAATGCAACCATTTGGTAGCTTTTATTTTCAAAAACTTAAACATTTGCTTGCTGTTTAAAATTAAACCAAATTGATTGAAATTTTCAATATTAATTAATATTAGAAAAACAAAGCAATTTCAATAGGGTTTCCCCTAGGGTTTAAAAATGATTTAAGAATACAATGTTGTGGTGAACTTCATGGATTCAAAGGTGTGCTGATTTGAAAACTTGGTTTGAATTTAGAAATGATTTAGGAATTATTGATTGAACTAATTGATTGATTAAACCCACAATTTAATGAGTGATTAACAAGGAATAAAATGATTGTTTTTATTTGTTATTTTTATCCCAAAAGTTGTAACAGAGCAAGTATGAAATAACCATTTGAAATTTGTTTGAGTTTGATTATGAAAACAAGATAAAACAGGTGCAAAACAAATAGTATCAATTGCAAACAAAAATAAAACAAATGCAATGAGATGATGACATGATGCATTGCTTGAATTAAAACAAGGAACAAAACATTCTAAGGGATATTTCATACTTGGGATGTTACAAAACGCCCCCCCTTGAAGGAATCGCGCCCCGAGATTCCTTACTGAGATGTGAAAAGGTCCGGATACTTCTTGCGAAGATCCTCTTCGGTCTCCCACGTTGCCTCTTTATCGGAATGATGCGACCATTGCACTTTCAAGAACTTGGTGCTCTTGTTGCGAGTCTTACGCTCGGTCTCATCGAGAATACGAATAGGGTGCTCCTCATAAGATAGATCATCTTGCAGTTCAATGGAATCATGATCAACTGCACGATCTGGATCTTTGAAACACTTCTTGAGTTGTGACACGTGGAACACATCGTGCACCTTGGATAGTTTTTCTGGAAGTTCAAGACGATAAGCATTTTCTGCACGCCTTGAGAGAATGTTGAAAGGACCAATGTATCTTGGTGCAAGCTTTCCTTTCACACCAAAACGATGAGTGCCTCTGAGGGGAGTTACACGGAGATATGCCTTATCACCAGGTGCATAGATCATATCCCTGTGCTTGCTATCATAATAGCTCTTCTGACGAGACTGAGCAATCCTGAGATTGTAACGAATGATACGAACTTTCTCCTCGGCTTCCTTAACAATGTCAGGGCCTAAGAGTGAACGTTCACCAGCTCCAGACCAATTGATTGGACTCCTGCATCTGCGACCATACAGTGACTCAAATGGTGCCATGCCTAGGCTTGCCTGGTAGCTGTTGTTGTAGGAGAATTCAACATATGGAAGGCAATCCTCCCATTTCATGCCAAAGGAGAGACCACATGCTCTGAGCATATCCTCGAGAATCTGATTGACTCTTTCGACTTGCCCCTGACTGAGGGTGATAAGCTGTGCTGAACAGAAGTTTGGTGCCCAAAGCTTCTTGAAAACTCTTCCAGAAATGAGAAGTGAAAATACTTCCACGGTCTGAGCTAATTTCCAATGGAACACCATGAAGAGGAACAATCCTTCCTGTGTAGAGCTCTGCTAACTGGCTAGCTGAGATAGTCTCCTTGACAGCAAAGAAGTGAGAAACCTTAGTGAGACGATCAATAACAACGAAGATTGCATCGTTGCCCTTCTTGGACTTTGGAAACCCAGTAACGAAGTCCATTTCAATCATGTCACACTTCCACTCAGGAATTTTCAGAGGTTGGAGTAGACCTGCTGTTTTCTGATGGACTGCCTTAACACGTTGACAAACGTCGCATTCAGAAACGTATTGAGCAATTTCACGTTTCATGCCAGGCCACCAATACAGAGTCTTGAGATCCTGGTACATCTTTGTACTTCCAGGGTGAATGGATAGAGGAGTTTCATGAGCCTCCTTGAGAATGATATCCTTGAGACTTTGAATCTGAGGAACTGCAATGCGTCCTTCGAAGAACACAGTTCCCTTGTCATCAATTGAGAAGGACTTGAATTTATCATTGCCTTCCTTGATGTGCTCTACAATCTTCTTGATTTCAGTATCACGAAGTTGTTCAGAACGAATCTTGTCCTCGAGAGTTGGACTGGCTGTCAAGCTAGCAAGGTATCCTTCTGGGACAAGACCAAGGTTCAGCTTCTGGAATTCTTCATGAAGTGGAGGTTGGCTTTCCATGATCATGAGATTATTGCAATAGGATTTGCGACTGAGAGCATCGGCCATAACATTAGCCTTGCCTGGAGTGTAATAAATGGTGGATCAAAGTCTTTAATCTTCTCAATCCATCTCCTTTGCCTGGTTCAGATCTGGCTGAGTGAAGATGTATTTCAGACTCTTATGATCGAAAAAGATTTCAGTTTTGTTACCCAACAAGTATTGTCTCCATTTCTTGAGGGCAAACACACCTGCTGCAAGTTCTAGGTCATGTGTGGGATAGTTTTGCTCATGTGGGTTCAACTGACGTGAAGCATAAGCCACAACTTGACGTTCTTGCATAAGAACTGCTCCCAGACCTTGGAGAGATGCATCACAGAAAATCTGGAAAGGTTTGGTAGTATCGGGGCCAACCAGAACTGGGGTGGAAGTGAGTTTAGTCTTCAGGAGGTTGAAACTCTCATCACATTGTGGAGTCCAAACGAACTTCTTGTCCTTCTTTGTGAGATCAGTGAGAGGTTTGGCAATCTTAGAAAATTTTTGGACGAAACGACGGCAATAGCTAGCCAAGCCAAGAAAACTTCTGACTTGATTCACCGTCTTAGGGGGTTTCCAATCAACAATTGCCTTAACCTTTTCCGGGTCAATGGCTATGCCCTTGGCAGAGATGATATGACCAAGATATGCAACTTCTGGAATCCAGAACTCACATTTGGAAAACTTGGCATACAGACGATGCTCGCGAAGTTTCATGAGAGTGAGACGAAGGTGTTCTCCATGCTCTTCCTCGGATTTTGAGTAGACTAGAATGTCATCAAGATATACCACAACGAACTTGTCGAGGTATTCATGGAAGACAGAATTCATGAGTCTTGAGAATGTTGCCGGTGCATTGGTGAGACCAAAGGACATGACGGTGTATTCATATAGACCGTAACGAGTTGTGAAAGCTGTCTTAGGAATATCTTCCTTTCTGATCTTTATCTGATGGTAACCCATCCTCAAGTCCAACTTTGAGAAATATTGGCTCCAGCAAGTTGATCAAAAAGATCATCGATACGAGGAATTGGATACTTGTTCTTGATGGTTTTCTCGTTGAGAGGACGATAGTCAACCACGAGTCTTTTTGTTTGATCCTTCTTGGCAACAAACAGAGTTGGGCAACCCCAAGCTGAGGAACTAGGCTGAATGTAACCTTTCTCCATGTACATACGATTTGCTCCTCAACAATTTCAGTTCAGGAGGAGCTATCTTATATGGATGCTTAGAGATTGGAGCAGTACCTGGCTCAAGCTCGATCACGAACTCAACTGCTCTGTCCGGGGCATCCCTGGCAACTCTTCTGGAAAGACGTCAGGGAATTCACAAACCACCGGAACATTTTTCAATTGCAGGAAGGGGTTTAGCATCGAGGTTGAACAGCTGAACAGAACTTGATCCATACGGAGAATAGACTATCTGGCCTGAAGTGTGGGAGAGAGTTATTGACTTTTGAGCACAGTCAATTTTAGCTTTGTGGTCTTCAACCAATCCATACCCAGAATGACATCAATGTCAGAATTCCCAGCAACATGAGTGAAGCAAGGAATATGCGACCTCCAATTAGGATCTCATTGTCCATGCTTATCTTGGATGTCAACATTTGCGGTCCCGGAGAGTGAACAGTCATTTGATTGCTTAGCGGAACCAGAACTAGGTTGTATGCTTTTGCAAAAATCTTTGACACAAAAGAATGCGATGCTCCAGTATCAAACAACACTTTAGCTGGAATAGAGTTTACGGGTAAATACCGAGAACGACGTCAGCAGCTTCCTCAGCTTTGTCGGCCTTGATATGGTTCACCCTCGCGGTCCTCCCGACAGGCCTGTTGTTGGAGTTGAAGGCTTTAGCCGGGGGAGCACGAACCATTGCCTGGTTGGTGTTGGGGCGAGGAGGTGGAGGTAGCTGCCTCTGAGTGCACTTATCAGCATAGTGTCCAGTATCCTTGCACTTGTAGCAAGTGACGACACGAGAAGGACCTGGCCTTGGCTGCCCCATTGGAATCCTCTGACCCTGCATCTGAGATGGGTTGGGTGGGCGGGGACCAAAGCCTGGAGAAGCTTGGGCATTTGGAGCCCGAGTGACAGCACCATTTGGCACTCAGATGCGGCGCTTCTGCGGAGGGGTGGTCATGTTGGAGGAGGAACCACCCTCATGCGAGTGCTTGCGGGACTCTTCGAACGCCTTGCGCCCATTCTCCTCATTGAGCGCGGTGTTCACGAGCTCCACGAAGTCCTTGCTTGATGTTGGTGAGAGCGTACTTCAGTTCCGGGTTAAAACCTCGGCGGAACCTTGCCATCTTCTTGGCTTCAGTGGACACTTCGTCACCAGCGTACCGAGCGAGACGATTGAACTCGTTCTGGTAGCCGAGGACGTCCAGCTTGCCCTGTCTGAGAGAGCAGAATTCCTCACGCATCCTTTCCATGAGACCATCTGGGATGTGGTGCTTCAGGAAGGCATCCTTGAAACAACCCCAGGTGATAGGATAGCCAGCTCTCATGGTCTGGTAGTTCTCCCACCAAGTAGCTGCCTGACCCTTCAGTAGGTAGGTGGCATACTTGACCTTATCTTCCTCAGCAACATGAGCTATCTCCAGAGCCCTGTTCATCTCCCTGATCCAGTCATCAGCATCCAGAGGCTCACGTGTTGCCACGAAAGCTCTCGGCCCCATGCTCAGAAACTCCTTGATGCTGACTCGCGGAGCATTCTGGTTGGTGTGCTAGTTAGCCTGGATCTGGGCCATCTGAGCCACGACCTGAGTCATCTGAGTCAACAGCTCCGTGAGCGGAGGTGGCTCCGGTGGGTTGTTCCTTGTTGGCGGCATCCTGAATAGACATTCATTTTAGCACAACAACAGAAAAGGATAGACTTGGTAACCGAAAGATAGATTATTCCGACGCATGAATAGATAACAACAGGTACATCATCACATGTTCAATTACATCAGAATATCTAACAGACCAATACATGGTTCGAATGCCAAAGGATAACTAAACATAGCTAGGAATGGATACATCGGTACTCCCATGCTCATCACGCAGGACGGCAGTGAGTAGTACGACGAGAGATACGGTGCGGAGGAATCCCCGGAAGTAGGTATGACGACGATCCACGTAGAGCGGGACTGCCCTGAGAGCAACTCTCGGTGTGGTGAAGTAGAAAGCATCGTCTCCTGTGCTCCAAAGCGGGGAATCCCAGTGTAACCCGGGCCAAGGTCGAGAAGTGGACCTCTGATCGGCTCGTAACCTCCAGCATCTGGCAGCGGAAACCCAGCTGGCTGAGTGAAACGTGCAAAGCGCTCGTCTCCAACAAAGTCTGTGGTGTACGTAGCCAGACGAGTCAACGCCAGATAGAGCTGCTCCCTGACTGAGGCTAACTCCTGAGAAAGTGCGGAAACAGCTGCGTCACTGTGCCTCACGAACTGAGCAGTGGTGTGCAGCCTGGAGCTATCAGACTCGTAGGTATCCAGGTTGCTGTGGAGAGTGAAGTGAACTCCCGCTGCCGTGATGTAACCACGGGGGATGTGACGATAGATGGAATCATCAAACCCCCAGTAGTCAGCACGGAGGACGGTGAGACTCACGTAAGCTGCCTGCTGCACGGCCATATCCACTGTGGAACCTACTGCACGTAGCGGTGGACAACGCTCCTGCCATCATCCGACAGAATGTAGACGATAGCCCGGTAGCAGGTCTGGTCAAACTCTCGCTGCTGCTCGTAGACCTGGTACTCTGGTGCCCAATGGAACCCCAGATAGGTAACCATGTCTCTCAGCATCTCCGGATAACCGGCGGTGCTCTCACAGCGAGTCATCCGAACCACCTGCGGGTAGAACCTGAGATCCATCTGCAGATGATCGGGGAAGTTTTGATTAGACTCCGGTAGAGAACTGAAGTGGGAAACAACAACAAGGTTCAACGGACGATAAGGATGTTGAAAAGAACAGGATATCGAAGCAACATCGGGAAACTCGAGACCAAAACTCCTGAGGTACTACAGAGAACCCAAAACACGTGAAATCCACTTGAAAGTTTAGGTGAGAAACAGAAAACAACGTTGCACTTCCTTACCAGAAAAGGGTGGGTGGGTGGGGAAAGAAGAAAATGGCAGAATTCCTACTCTCACGTTTCATTTTCCCTATATAGCTAAAAAAAGTTTCTAGACTCAACTGCGACAGTAAAAAGGGATCCTACAGGCAGACAGCTCTGATACCATTTGTCGCACCCGGACTTCTAGAAGATACTCACCGTACGAACTGAACAGTATTTTGGTTGGATTACGGGGCTTAACGGCTCCCGCGTCCCCTTCGGGTAGGCCAGCACTTATGTGCGACAACCAAACGTTACTGTTCACGTCGATGTAACTATCCCGTAGAAATCAGGATACTGCCTTTGACGTACTTCATACCATACACACATGGTACGTCAAGGGTTTTGAACAAAAGGATAACACAACATGCCTCTAAGACACAAAAGATTGAAATAAGGCAGCAAATGGCCTTCACTAAGGCAGAAATAGCAAATACAATCATCCAGAGGACACATGTCTCAACATAGCATTCATTACATCAGCGGAAGCAAACAAAGGTGTCTGAGTACAGACAAATCCAACAGGCTTAAGAAGCCGGAGAAAATAAAGAAGACGGAGCCCATCCACGATGTCTCGGATCCTGCCCGGGTCCGCTAACTACTCGTCAGCAGCCTCGTCAAACTCCACGTAGTAGCCGTCACCTGGATCCTCGTAATCTGAGTCTGCGGAAACCACAGCCCCAAAGGGGTCAGTACATAGACGTACTGGCAAGCAAGACTCACAGTTCACCAAAGTATAGCCCGTCAACACAAGCACAGATGACTTGGGTTCAACGGAAGGAAAAGGGTATATAAGATGCTGCAACTGGCTGCGCTAACCAACTACAGAGATTCTATCACTTCCAACTATCAGAAAGGGGATAAGATCGAGGATTGTAACCAACTGAAAGATAACATCAAACAAACCCATCCTGGATCTCGCCCCTTATCCAAAGAAGCAATCCGAGGATAACTCACACAGTTGGATTAAGATGAAACAAGTTATTGTGACAATAATCCTATTACTAGTCAAATTGTAATCATGGGGTGTGAGATTGTGTATCATTAGGTTTAAGTTGTCCTGAGTACTTGTTAGCCAATACTTTCACCAAGTTAACCATAACCGCGGAAAACACGGCTTCTCGAGAAGATTATCCCTGCAGGGTTGCACCAATTTGGCCGTACACGTATGAATAACCTGCCAGATGGGATGCCTCCCACCAAGTGGGGCACTCAACACAACTCAACTCTTCTCCGCATCAAGCCCAAAGCACCTTGGGCACACGGCTAATCGAGCCCAGAAGAAAATGGACCCTCATAGCACTCTAAGAACGTGTCCCCCTATATGCCGACTACAAAAGTTCCACCCTGCGCATGGGCTCGCAAAAACATGCATGCGGCAAATAGAAAGCACGAACTAAATGAGATGATTTGGACGAGATGCGAATCGAATCAAATTGAGGGGGGCGCCCATACTCGCTACCCACATGCGGGTAGTGCGCTCATCATGGATCAGTAGACAAGACCCTTTTCCTATTAGGGTCGACACTAGCAGGCCTCAAAACCACACAGGGCCTCCTGCCGGTGCCTTATCATCAAATTATTATTAACAGTAATAACATGAGCATGATTGATTGATTGATTAAACATCGAGCCCCCAGAACATAACATAATTAAATAGTAACTGAAAGTAACGGGTAACAGACTCGAGCAAAACAATCTAAGCATACTAGTAAGACACTGGCTCAATCAATAGGGTTGTAGGAGGGGTGGTGAGGCAATATCAGGGTTAAAGGATTCATGTGATAGGTTCGTAACAGAAACAACTACCACTAAGGCTAGCAAGAATAGACAACGGAAAGTATCGGTAACCAGGGTTGAAAGGAACACAATGGTTCATGTGAGTGATAACTTGCCTGCGAACTCAGCAGCCGGGTACTGAGCTAGATCCTCAGAAAGGGTGCTGTAAGGATCGTCTGTTCAACGTCGTCGTCTAGTCGAGAAGAAGCAAACAAACAAAACAGGAATGTAAACAATCATTGCCATGGCATTGTGCACAATCAAGATGATGCATGACAGTTAATGGTTGCATCAAAATAATCTAGCTAACATGATAACACAAATTAAATGGACCCCTATGCTAAAATGAGTTGCATATGGGAAAAGGGTCCATAATTAAGTGGAACAAATGATTTTATAATTAATTATTAGGTGAAATTTGTTAGCATGATGCATGCATGATGATGATAGCAAAATAACAACAAATAACAATGATAGATGCAAAGGGAAAGGAATAAAACAAGTTTGGAAATTATTTATTAAGTTTGGAAAATTTGGTTACTTAAACATGTCTCACAAACAATTATTGTTTTCATCAATTTAAAGTGTGCAAAACAATTAACAAAATTTATATTTGAAAAGAACATCAAATTTTAGTTGGATTACATGTTTCCAATATTGAAATCTGAATTAGGATGAGTTTATTATGAATTAAACAATATTAAACAAGCTTTAATTGAACTTAAAACAAGCTTAAATATTATTTGAATTCTATTTGTTCAAATCATGAATTCAAATTCACATTTGAAAAGTTCACACTTTGATGGTTTGAAAACATATTTTGCATGTTCAAAAATATTTTATATTAAACAAGTTATGATTTTTATCAAATTTAAATGAATTAAACAAGTATTAAATTATTTAGGCAATTTAAATTATTCAAACCAGGAAACAAATTTTATATTTGAATAGGATATTCAAAATGGTATGAAAAACATATTTTATTTGCCTTATTTAGAATTAGTATGAATTATTTATGCATTATTACAAATTACATTTGAATTATTCAAATTTGAATTTTAAGTGTATTTGGAAAATTCAAAACAGTGCACAAATGGAATAATTGGATAGACAATAAAATTTGGAGCAATAAACATATACAACTTTTCTTTATTGGAATTATAGATTGAAAGTTATTGATTTTTAAAGTTTAGTGTTTTATTCTGCCAATTAAAAGAAATAGAAATTGATAACAGAAAAGTTTTAAACTTTTTCTACGGGCCAGCGCCTAGCCGCAGCCACTGCAGGGTGGGCCACGGCCAACGTGGCGCTGAGCGAGCGCCTGCGTGGCCACCAGTGCCACTGACTGGTGGGCCACTGCGCGGGGAGAAATTCTCCAAAATAAACGCGCGTCGGGGACTCGAACCCGCGACCGCACGCTTGCGCGCTCGCTGTCTGAACCAGGTGCGCTGCGCGCGTTCGCTTGACAGAGATAGGGACGCAGGGAGGATATGGTGTACCCCGCGCTAACTGAATTTTCTGACGAACAATCGCTTCCGCGACTGACAGAGAAACGCGGCTCGCCGGCGATCAACCGTGTGCTCGTGCGCTAGGGCTGGATCTGGATGGTGCAGAGACGAGTGCCGTGCGTGCGCAAGCAGAGGGAGAAGGGAGGAGATGGACGGGGGTGTGCTCACAGCAGGGTGTCGAGGAAGCAGTGGTCGACGGCGAGCTGGGGCCGCGGCGGTGACGATGACGATGTCGTTGATCCCGTGCCCCTCCGTGCGCGATCTGGTGTCCAACACGTAGAAGGGATGGTGGCGGTTCAATTCCAGTAGGTGGACAGGGAGTGGAGTGGCTAGGTGGGTGGCGCCATGGCGATGTTCAGTGAGCCGTCGCCGGCGAGGGGTTCAGAGAGGGAGGGAGCGATGACAGAGGGCAGGAAAAGGCGGCGCGGCGCGGGGAGCAGTGAACCTAGGGCCTAGGGTTGCTGGCGCGCTGCCCTAGGCTACTTATAGGGGCCTGCGCGCGCTGATCGCCGTCGGCTGCCGCCGTACTCCGACGTGGAGTACGCGGATGGACTGCCGTACGGGAGACAGAACGTGAGCACGAAAATTGAAGCGTTAAGTTGCGCTGTAGTTGGGCTGGGCTGCGCGCGCTAGGCTTAGGTTGGGTTGGGCTAGGCTATCTGCCGCGCGCACTGCGGTTTTGTCTCCTTTTTATTTTTCCTTTTCTGTTTTTTTTTGTAGCTTTAGCTTTTGGAAGAAAAACATAGTTTTTAAGTTTGGGAAAAATTTGGAAAAATTAGGGTAAATTCCTTAGACAAAATGCAACCATTTGGTAGCTTTTATTTTCAAAAACTTAAACATTTGCTTGCTGTTTAAAAATTAAACCAAATTGATTGAAATTTTCAATATTAATTAATATTAGAAAAACAAAGCAATTTCAATAGGGTTTCCCCTAGGGTTTAAAAATGATTTAAAGAATACAATGTTGTGGTGAACTTCATGGATTCAAAAGGTGCTGTTTTGAAAACTTGGTTTGAATTTAGAAATGATTTAGGAATTATTGATTGAACTAATTGATTGATTAAACCCACAATTTAATGAGTGATTAACAAGGAATAAAATGGTTGTTTTTATTTGTTATTTTTATCCCAAAAGTTGTAACAGAGCAAGTATGAAATAACCATTTGAAATTTGTTTGAGTTTGATTATGAAAACAAGATAAAACAGGTGCAAAACAAATAGTATCAATTGCAAACAAAAATAAAACAAATGCAATGAGATGATGACATGATGCATTGCTTGAATTAAAACAAGGAACAAAACATTCTAAGGGATATTTCATACTTGGGATGTTACAATTGAAGACCGGACCTCTAAAACTTTCCAATAGGGTAGCTCCCAAAATATAGATTTCTTGTTCCACATGGGTGCAGGTTGGCTGCCATCGCCCTTCCCAAAGATTACTTTTAGGTCCATTACCATATCGAATAAATCATTACCACTACGGAGGTCAGGCTTCGTCCGGTTATCTGCCTAACCTCTGAAATGTTTCCCTCCTATCTTTCTTACGGGTTGCTTGATCGGAAGAAATCTACAAATTCCCCAGGTATACAACATTTTTACATTTATCCAAATAAACACTGACATTCTTATCTAAACAGTGTGTGCATGCATTGTATCCATTGTTTGTATGTCCGCAAATGTTACTAAGAGCAGGCCAATCATGATGGTTATGAAAAGCAACGCCCGTATGTCAAATGGCTTTTGTTCGTTCTCATACCACACACGTACACCTGGTTTGCCCCACAATTATAATAGTTCTTCCACTAATGGACTTAGATACACATCAATGTCGTTGCCAGGTTGCCTCAGGACTTGGATGAGAACTGGCATCATAATGAACTTGCGCTTCATGCACAAACCAAGGAGGAAGGTTGTACTTACATAGAGTTACGGGCCAGGTGCTATGACTGGAGCTCTGCTCCCCAAAAGGAATAAAGCCATCTGTACTTAGAACAAACCATAAGTTTCTCGCCTCTCCTTTAAAGTCCGGGAAGTCTCTCTCGATCTTTCTCCACTGCGATCCATCGGTGGGGTATCTCAACTTTCCGTCTTTCTTACGGTAATCTTTGTGCCATCTTAACAACCTAGCATCCTCTTTGTTTCTAAACAGACTTTTCAACCGTGGTATTATAGGAGCATATCACATCACCTTAGCAGGAACCCTCTTACGGGGGTGCTCGCCGTCAACATCACCAGGGTCATCTGCTCTGATCTTATACCGCAGTGCAGTGCATACCGGACATTCATCCAAATTATCATACTTCTCACCGCGGTAGAGGATGCAGTCATTAATGCATGCATGTATCTTCTGCACATCTAATCCTAGAGGGTAGAGAGCTTTCTTTGCTTCGTACGTACTCTCAGGCAATTCGTTATCCTTTGGAAGCTTCGGCTTCATTAGTTGAAGTAAACTCTCAAATGCCTTGTCGGTCACACCGTTCTCTGACTTCCATTTCACCAACTCCAGTGTGGTATCGAGCTTTGTGCTACCATCTTCGCAATCTGGGTACAACAACGTTTTGTGATCCTGTAACATGTTGTCCAGCTTCAACCTCTCCAATTCACTTTCACAGTCTTCCCTTGCATCAGCAATAACTCGGCCAAGATCATCACCGGGCTCTTCTGATGCCTGTTCTTGATCACCTCCTTCTTTTGCATCGTCTTCCATTGTAGTATCACCGTATTCAGGGAACAAAGGATCTTCTTCTTCTTCTTCGTTGTCTTCCATCACAACCCCTCTTTCTCCATGCTTGGTCCATCAATTATAGATGGGCATTAAACCTCTCCGAAGTAGGTGGCCGTGAAGGATTCTCGAGGAAGAGTGCTCCCTGAAGTTCCGACAATCAACACATGGGCAACACATAAAGCCATTATCTTTGTTCGCCTCAGCTACAGCGAGAAATGCATTCAGGCCTGCCATATACTCGGAAGTGCGTCGGTCACCGTACATCCATCGCTGCCATGCATCCATCTGCATCGTATAATTAAGTTTATCAAAAAATATTACAATAACATATTCAATAGAGAAATGTTTGTTATCTCTTAGAGAAATGACCACAATACATCGACAAATATTACTTTTTTTATGTATCAATTACAGATGAAAAAGATAAGTTTGTCAACCTCGGTCGAAGATACCATTTTAAGTGAGCTTATGTGTCGCTCGGGAATTTCGTCGAACACCTCATGTGCATAGTAAAATAACACACACTAACACCCACCTCTCTCACTCCTCCAAGCAATAAAAAAAAGAGGGAAGGGGGGGCTGTGAGGCAGTATATGTAGGGGAAGGGGGTGCATTGGTCCCGGTTTGTGGAATGAACCGGGACCAATGCCCATGCGCGTGCCACGTGGCCTGTGGCGAGGCATTGGTCCCGGTTCATGCCACAAACCAGGACCAATGCCTCCCCACGAACCGGGACAGATGCCCTCAGGTGATTTATGCTGCCTCAGGCACACAAACCGGGACCAATGCATAGCATTTATCCCGGATTTTTGTGCAACCGGGATGAATGGAATTTTGCGCCCTGGACGATAGGGGTTGTTTCCACTAGTGTATGGGGCTGCTATCCGTAGATCAAGCGGCCATCCATGTGCGATAAAATATCCCTCACCACCCGCTCCAGCCGTGCACATCCCTCGATAAAGAGCTCTCGAAACTCCCCCCGCTGTAATGTGGACCACGAACGGAGAATACATGTGCACCTGAATAGAACCTGTATACGAGAGAAATTTTTATCATTGAAAATCTTGTCATTTCAACAAAGCCAGATCGATAACGGCAAGCGCTCCTACCCTAATAATAGTCTTGAATCGTTTATCTACCCCATTCAACCAGTTACAGAATATATTCGCGACTGATGTGGGCTGATAAAGGTTCGAAGCCATTTGGATAGCGGACCATATAGAACACGCAAAATAGCAATCAAATAATAAGTGTCTAATCTTCTCATCATGAGAAAAAGAAACACACTTAGAGCTCCCATGCCGATTACGTTTCACAGGATTATTCTTAGTAAGTATGACTCCCTTCCGTAGGTACCACGCAAAGATCTTAATCTTTAGCGATACCTTCAGACGCCATACATTTCTAAAAACATGATGGTCATGCTTTCCTATCGCGTTCCTTATGACTGTATGATGGTCCTTCTTTCCTATCGCCTTCCTTATGACTGTATGATGGCCTTCCTATTGTTTTCCGTGGCATGGGCCTCCTTGTTAAATATTTTGTCCTATCGATTTCCTTATGAATGCAAATTGAACAACGCTTTTGTCATATCATGCAAACCATAATAAAATACTAAATAGTAAATAAAGTCATGTTCTATTGATTCTTTTTGTCGACACTCTGCTAACAGGGGTGCTACGAATGCGCAACGCATAGGCCCACTCGCTGTCTTACAAGAGAAGAATCGGCCCGCTGCCTGGACAATGGGCTCCCGGGTGTGGACTGGGGCCTACTTCGTGAAAAAACTTCTACCCGCGGGCGGCCGGGCAGGGGCCTCCCACGCATCCCTCGCAGCAAGGATCGAGAGGCACGCGGTGGCCCTATGACCCAGTTGTCGCCCCAAGCACACCCGCTCCCGCCACCTCACAGGGCAGGTGGCAAGGACTCCGCCAAGTGTCAAGCATTTTGGTGGACCTCCGAGCGCGAGAAGGATAAAAAGGCAGCGGGAGGCAGAGACAAGTAAAGGGGGATTGTACATACACCGGATACATAATTGCAGATTAGACATGCATGATGTAGGGGGTTCCGTCTTTCGATGGTCTGAATCCGGATAAAGCATGTGTCTGTGAGTTCGGGGGCCAAGCCGTTCCCCTGTTTCGCTTGCAATCCCAGGTGTTCCCGGGCTGACAGGAGCCTCCTTGCTCACTTGCCGAACAAATAAGGAAGCTGGACGTCGGTCACTTCCAGTGTCCGCATTTCGATATGCGACATGGCGCGCCATGAAGGGGAGCGTACGCCCGTGTGCCCGGACTACTAGCAACTCTAGGCGGAAATCATGCCGCCAACCGGTGACGCTGCGGGGACACGAAACTCCCCCGCGTTCGCCGACCCCGCCAGCCGGTAATGCTGTGGTTACTCTTAATCTTCATTAAGAGTAAATACAAGATAAATCAACTTTTCAGTATGTAGCAACAAACACAAAATATTCACCACAAAGTAAACACGCGATGACATTTCAGTTACACACCACACGATTGAAGAAACAAAACACAAGCAATCGGCGCCACAAATCCGGCACAAAGTATCAGCCGTCTCCCAAAGAACTGTCAAGAGGGCCCACCCTAGTGTTGACACTTACATGGACGGGGTAGTCACCAAGAATTCGACATTATCCGAGCGTCACCATGGAGCTGACCTGCACGATGACTCTGACCTGGAGGAGGAGGAGGGCGATGGTGCACCGAGCCATGACTTTCGGCTTCCTAGCTCCTGAATGATGGAGGATGGATGCGCTTATGGCCTAGCTCCTTTAAATACATACAAAGTAAATATGAAATCACATTAGAATTACACCACCCGACTGAAGAAGTAAAACACAAGCAATCGGCACGTTGGTGGCTCGGCAGCTACCACACTGTGGCTATGGCGACGCGGAGGAGTCATCTCCCGCAGAACCACCAAAAATGGACCGGAAGATCCCGACAGCTTTGTTGCCAGCGAAATTTTTCGACCACACGTTTGCCTCGGCCTCCGCCACCGGCACCATGGAGCTGAGCTGCACGATGAGGATGATCAGGAGGAGGAGAAGGATGGTGGTCGAAGCCATCACGTACGCCTTGCTAGCTGCTAGATAGATGGATGCTTTAGGGGGTGGCTTGCAATAGTGTGGAGCTGACCGTGGGTGGCTAGCTCCTTTATAGACATACAAAAGCATGGCCATCCATGCACACGATGTGATGTTCACTTAGTGCGTATCTTGGGATTCTGATTTTGTTCTCTCAGAACCGTCTTTAAATCTCATAAAAATCCTTCCCATATCCCTTATGGCGCGCTGGCATGATATGACCCTTACTAGTCTGCACGAACGTAAAGCTGGATAGACACCGGAAATACATAGCATTCGGGAAATAACAACAGTGACTTCATATCTCCAGATAATAATTTCTTTCACGTTGTTCACTTATCATGCGAAGAAGACTAGATCAGCTTCGCTACAACAGATTTTCGATAGAAGATTACATATATTGCACTATCTGCTGGAAACGGCACCGTTACCCAGTACTAGTTTTTTTTTTTTGCCATGGGCTCTCGGCAAACATACAGTGTAGGCCCGGCACCGGGAAAATCAAGAAGGAAAACTATGCACACTGAGGGTGATGGAGAGAGGAAAAACCTTCTGTCTAGACAATCGATGGATTACGAATAAAACGGGGACCTCCAATAAAGCAGATGTTTGACACAAGCAGATAGGATCCATGTAAACCAGACAGGTCACTGCGCCACTGGGAAAGCTGGAGCACAACAACGGCATGGCTAGTGGGAGTGGTAGAGTGTCCGAAGCTGTTGCTTGTGAATGGCCCACCACCGACCATCCGTTCGCCAACGGTGGACACCGGATGCTGTCGACCACCAGTAATGGAGCCATCAGCTTCTTGGTGTCCATGGCGACGAGTGCTGAACGTCGTGGGTGAATTGAGCAGGGCTGCTCTTCTCCAAAGGACGATGAGCCCCTCTGCTTTTCTCGAAATTACTAGAGTGAGTGAGATGAACCAGAGGGACATGATTAGTGGAGTGGATGTGGCTGAGGTGTAGAGGGGAAGGAAATAAAATTAAAATCTAGTATTAGATTACTTAAATATTTGAATAAATATAATATTGTTTCTATGCAATAAATGTAGTCTTAAAGTTATAAACCTAATTTTTTTGTGCTTTCTGTTCCAATATTGTATAACCCCAACTTCTATAGTTCATTATTCTTCCTATTATATAAACCAAACCAAAATCATTTGAATGTATTTGTGCCACTGTTGTGCGCCAAAATCACGTTGCACTTGTTTGATAAACTACAGATTGGATCGCTAGGTTTGGTTTGAAGCGTGCACTTGGCCTCGTGCCGCCTGCGTGTTAATAGGGGGTCAAGGACCCGAACAGATTACATGAGATTACAACAACCTCTCAACGTGAGAGTCAAGAAAACCATCGTGTTGGTTTATCTACACCAACACGGTTACAACATAAAAGGGGATTCGAGCCTATCGTTTAACATCCTCCCTCAACCGAAACGCCTCTAGATTGAGGTTGTTCTTGAAGGCTCGAAGCTGTCCAACTTGTAGAGGTTTACTGAACCCGTCAGCCACTTGATCTCCTGTTGGTATGAACCTTATCTCCAATAACTTCTGTGCAACACGTTCTCTCACAAAATGAAAGTCAATTTCAATATGCTTAGTTCTAGCATGAAACACAGGATTAGCTGAGAGGTAAGTTGCACCCAAATTATCACACCACAAACATGCTGCCTGAGGATGTTCAACACCAAGTTCATCAAGGAGGGTTTCTACCCACATTACCTCAGCAGTTGCATTAGCCTAAAATTTATACTTTGCCTCTGTACTGGATCTTGACACAGTAGCCTGCTTTCTAGCACTCCATGACACCAAGTTAGAGCCAAAGAAGACAGCAAAACCCCGTGTAGACCTTCTATCATCTGGACAATCTGCCCAATCTGCATCTGAGAAGGCACTTACTAAGGATGAGGATGACTTGCTCAGTTTCAGTCCTGTGTCCACACTTCCTTTTAGATACCTCAGTATCCTCTTTACAGCTGTCCAATATACAGAGGTAGGTGAATGAAGAAACCGTACCACTTTATTGACAGCAAAAGAAATATCAGGTCTTGTTAGTGTCAAATACTGCAATGCACCATAAATACTCCTATACCGTGTTGATACTTCCATATTCAACACTTCTCCTTCATGTAAGGAGAGCTTCTCAGTGGTGGAAATTGGTGTGGTTGACGGTTTGCACTCTGTCATATTTACACGCCTAAGCACATCCCTTGCATACTTTTCTTGAGTTAATAAAATGCCATTACCAGATTTTTGCACTTCTATACCCAAGAAATAATGGAGATCTCCCAAATCCTTAAGTGCAAAATCATTTATCAAATTACTAAGCAATGCTGTAGTGGCTTCACTAGAAGAACTTTCAAAAATTATATCATCAACATAAATGAGCATAAAAATAGTAACCTTCCCTTTCCTGTAGAAGAACAATGAGGTATCTCCCTTAGAAGGTTTGAACCCCAACTCTTGCAGTTTTGTACTCAATCTTGAGTACCATGCACGAGGCGCCTGTTTCAACCCATACAGAGCCTTGTCCAATCTGCATATATGATGTGGCCTGTTATTATCTTCATAGCCAGGTGGTTGTCGCATGTACACCTCTTCCTGTAGAACACCATGAAGAAACGCATTCTGAACGTCCAACTGGCGCAAACTCCATCCCCTGGACACAACAATAGACAATACCAATCTGATAGTAGCAGCTTTAACAACTGGACTGAAAGTGTTCTCATAATCTATCCCATACCGTTGTTTCAACCCTTTAGCTACTAGTCTAGCCTTGTATCTATCTATGATACCATCTGATTTTCTCTTAATTTTGTATACCCATTTACAATCAATTAGATTTCTTCCTTCACTAGATGGTACCAAATACCAAGTCCTATTTTTTCATAAGAGCATCAAATTCTGTGTCCATAGCATTTTTCCAATTTTTATCACCTACTGCCTCTTGCCAATTATCAGGTTCACCAGTAGCTGCATAATTACCATATAAAACAGTACCATCTTTTGGAACATAAGGTTTGAAAATACCACTCCTTGATCTTGTGTGTACCCGTGCAGGTTCGGGCACAGCAGGTTGCGCAGAGGAGGTGTGCGCAGACGATCCGCTGCACTGCACATGTGCGCCTGGATCACCTGACGAAGGCATCCTCCTGTGCGACGCCTCCACGTCGACAGCGGGCCCCGCGCTCGATGATGATGCACCTGGCGATCCAAGCAGTTATTGGCCAGGGTCATACGCCCAACCGGAGTCGCCTTGGTCTCCGCGCGCGGGGGACGCGCTTTCTCCAGATTCCGCACCCGACACGCGCAACGTGTCAACACGACACTCGTGCGGGTAGGAATCGCCTGTGCGTTCCGTGCGCTGCCTCGAACTGCTGCGCACTGACGCCGATCTCTCGGGATCTGTTGCTGATCTCTCGGGATCCAGCGCAGGATCCTTCTCGTGCTCCACGCTAGGTGTTTCCTGCTGCTGCTGCACAAAACCATCAACAGGCTCCGAATTTGGGCCATTAAAATCAGAAAAATTATGGGCATCAATCATATGATCATTACTACTATTTCCCCCGTGATCAGATGGCAATAAAAGAATCTCAGATCGAAGACGCGCACCGGCATTTGGATTCAAAGCATGAAAGGGAAACACATTTTCATCGAATATGACATCCCTAGAAATATAAATGCGCCCACTAGAAACATCAAGGCACTTGAATCCTTTATGCAAAGTGCTGTAACCGAGGAAAACACACTGTTTGGACCTGAATTGAAGTTTATATGTGTTGTATGGTCTGAGATTCGGCCAACACGCACACCCGAAAATTCTTAGAGAATTATAATCTGGTTTTTCATGGAGAAGCCGTTCCAAAGGAGTATCAAAATCAAGAATTTTTGTGGGAGTGCGATTGATAAGATATGTGGCCGATGAAAAGGCTTCATCCCAAAATTTCAATCGCATTGATGCTTGTGCAAGGAGAGACAACCCAACTTCTACAATGTGTCTGTGTTTTCGTTCTGCGGAAACATTTTGCTGATGAGCATGTGGGCAAGAGACATGATGTAAAATACCAACTTTGGTAAAGAAGGAGTTGAGTTTTTGATACTCACCACCCAGTCAGTTTGCATGGCTAGAATTTTCCAATTGAATTGACGTTCTACGAGACTCTGAAATTCATGAAATTTCTGGAAAACTTCAGATTTGTACTTAAGGAAATAGATCCAAGTGAACTTGCTAAAATTATCAATAAAAATAACATAATACTTATTTCGTCCAACAGACTCTTGGGCATGGCCACACACATCTGAAAAAATAAGATCTAAAGGAGCACTAGATTTACTGAAAGACCTAGGATAGGGGAGTTGATGACTTTTCCCTTTTTTACATGCATCACAAACAGAATCATCAGCAGACACACTTGAACAAGGGAGTTTATTTGGGCTAATGACTTTCTTGAAGATGACGGAAGACGGATGACCTAAGCGAGCGTGCCACCTCTCCTGGCTTGGTTTGGTGACACCAAAAGCTTGCTTGCTTGAACTCAACGTGGTGGACGAAAGTGGATATAGGCCCTTCCTACATCTGCCGTGTAGAAGGGCTCTCCTCGTGGCCTGATCCTTGATAACAAAGGAATTTGGATGAATTTCAATAAAAGCAGAATTATCACGAGCAAGTATATGAGCGGAAAGTATACTCTTAGTTGCTTGTGAAACATGAAGGATGTTGTTAATGTGTAGATTGCGATCAGGGGTACTTAGTAACGAATGACCAATATGATGGATGTCCATACCTGACCCACTGGCAGTGTGGACTTGCTCGTTGCCGTAGTACTTGTCGCGTATGGTAAGATTGTGAAGATCCCCGGTGATGTGGTCCGTGGCTCCGGTGTCGATGTGCCACGGGTTGGAGTCAGAGCCATAGGAGTTGCTTGATGTAGTGGCTGCCCCGGCACTCTTCTCGATCACACCGGTGAAGTTTTGGTTGAACCTTTGCCAGCACTTCTGGACAACATGGACAACCTTGCCGCACAATTGGCACTGGGTTTTGTTGCCGGTGTAGCCGGCACCACCACTGTCTCCTCCTTGGCGACCTCCATTGCCACCTTGATTGTAGCCTCCGCGGCCCTCATTGCCACGAGGTTGATGCTGCTGCTGGTGACCTCCACCTCCTCCAGATCAACGGCCACCGCCAGTTCCTTGATTGCCGCCACCACGACCGTAGCCTCCGTGGTTGCCGCGGCCACCACCACCACGGTACGCGGCATTTGCAGAATAGCCGCCACTTCCATGGAGGAGCTCCAGGCGCTGCTCGTGACTAAGGAGCTGCGCGTATAGTTCCGCGACGGTGACTGGCTCGACACGCGAGCACAACGCGGACAATGGAGTTGAAGTCACCGTCAAGCCCGGCGAGGATGTAGGAGACAATCTCCTCGTCGTCCAGCTTCTTCCTGGCGGCGGCCATCTCGTCCGCCAGGTTCCGAATCTTGGCCACATACTCAGCAACGGTGGAGTTGCCCTTGGGAGTAGTAGCCAGCACGATGCGGATATTCACGGTTTGGGCTCGAGTGCACGAGGCGTAGATAGCCTCGACTGCATCCCACAGTTCGGCGGCGCTGACCGAGGCATGAACCTGCGACAGCCCCTCTCGAGACAGACTTGTCAGGAGGAAGTGAAGAACTTGTTGATCTTGGGCGATCCACTGCGCGTACAGCGGGTTGGCTTCCTGGACGGTGATCTCCGCAGTCGGCACAGCGGCCTTGCTGTCGATGAAGCGGCCAATCTGCGCCCCGCGTATAGCCGAGAGAACCTGCGCCTTCCACATGATGTGGTTTCCCTTGGTGAGTTTCTCGGTGACCGGATGCGAGAACAGTGATCCGGCGAAGACAGATTGGGTGGAGTTGGACGAGCCAGCCATCATGGATGAGAGGGCGAGCTCTGATACCATGTTTGATAAACTACATATTGGATCGCTAGGTTTGGTTTGAAGCGTGCACTTGGCCCCGTGCCGCCTGCGTGTTAAATAGGGGGTCAAGGACCCGAACAGATTACATTAGATTACAACAACCACTCAACGTGAGAGTCAAGAAAACCATCGTGTTGGTTTATCTACACCAACACGGTTTTACTCCTCCTCTAAACAGGCTTTACGCCCCGCTTTATAAATAAAGCACCAACAGTCATACAACAAGGTCCCGAACACACACACACGAGAAAAGTTCAAAGTCTGCTGGGGCAACAACACAATACTGCCCAAACAAGAACAAAAGTAAAACGGTACAACTCATAAAAGAGCTCAGCGGCTGGAAGCTGCAGATAAGCGGCGATCCGCCAACACGAGATCCTGAATCACGCTGTCCAGCCGCTCCAAGTCCCGCTGTCTACAGAGAGGATGCCACTGCTGCAAGAAAGCCAAGAATTTAAATACAGAGTCAAAGGCCCGTCTCAAAAAGACGTGCTCGATAACCATCTTATTTCGAATAGTCCATAAGGTCCAGGTCATCACGGCAAACAGTAACCAGAAGAGGCGTCTCCTCCTCCCGTTACGGTTTGTCTGCGCTTCCAGGAACTCACTAAGGTTAAGGGCCCGCCACTCGGGCCCCAGCAACGAAGCTCCAGAGGAAGCGAGCCGCGGGGCAAGAAAACAAGATGTGGGTTCCCGTCTCTGGAAGCGCATAAGGGGCAGGTCCCGTCGCCTGGACCAAACCTTGGTGACCTCCACCCCGAAGGGAGGCGGGTCACGCAGTAGCTGCCAAGTGAAGATCTTAATTTTCAACGGCATAGGGGCTCTCCAGAGATGGATCGCCCAAGGAACCGTGGGCCCTCTAAAAAGGGCCCAATACGCCGAACCCACCGAGAAGTTTTCCGAGGGTGCTAGAGACCACGCCACCGAGTCCGGTGTGTCTCCTAAGTTCTGGGGGAGAGAGGCCAAGAGCAACTCCCACTTTGCGGTCTCCACCGGGCCAAACGTGCGACGAAAACCAATATTCCACTGCCCGTTCTGGCACGCCCCCGCCAACAACATTTCCGGGTCTGAGCAAATCGCGAACAATTCCGGGAATTCGTGACGGAGGGGGCGTGCACCTAGCCAAGGATCCACCCAAAACAGGGTCCCTCTACCGTCCCCTACGGAGAAGGAGATCCCCCGTCGGATCTCATGCTTGATATCCCGGATTGTTCGCCAAAACTGCGAAGCCTCCTTCCGTTCACACGCCAGGAGCGGGCAACCCCTAAGATATTTAGCCTTAAAAAGTTGGAGCCACAAGCCCCCGTCATCCCGTAGAATCCGCCACACCCATTTCAGCAAAAGTGCTTTATTCATATGGCGGGAGGCCAGGATCCCTATGCCCCAAGCTCCTTAGGGGCGCAGAGGTCCGCCCATTTCACCATATGGTACTTCTGGTGACCCTTCGCATCCTGCCAGAAGAAGCGAGATAGTTCCTTATCGAAGCTGGCATGGACACCCTCCGAAAGGGAGTAGAGCCCCATCATATACATGGGGAGGCTAGACAGGCAGGAGTCAATAAGAATAGTCTTACTCCCTTTGGATGTGAACCTCCCTTGCCATGGTTCCGATCTAGTTTTGACCCGCCCTACTAGCGGGTCCAAATCCTGGATAAGGATCCTGGAGTCACGGATAGGCATTCCCAGGTATGAGACTGGGAACTGCGCCAGCCTACAGTTAAGGTTGTCAGCAATCCGTTGTTGGTCCACCGCGGAATAGCCGAGTATCACCACTTCGCTCTTGTCAAAGTTGATCTTAAGGCCAGACATGGATTCAAAGAAGAGGAGTAAGAACTTTAGGTTGATAATGTCAAATTCCGACCCCTCGACCATGATCATGGTGTCGTCCGCATATTGGAGGTGGGTCACCCCTCCTCCAGGGACCAAATGTCCAACCACCCCAGAGATGTGGCCAGAGGTCTTGGCGCGCTCCAAGACCTCTGCTAGGACATCCACCGCAGCGTTAAACAATAAGGGTGAGATGGGGTCACCCTGTCTAACGCCACACGTGGATTTAAAATAAGGGCCGACTGCCCCGTTAATATTAATGGCGGTATTCCCACTCATGACCAATTGCATAATCCAACAAATCATCCGGTCATCCACTCCCCTTCGCTCTAAGACCAGGCGAAGAAAGGGCCATTCCAGGCGATCATAGGCCTTTTGGAAGTCCAGCTTAAGAAATACGCCCTTCTGCCGGCGTGACTTCGCCTAATGAACTATTTCATGGAGGGCCGGGATCCCATCATGGATGTACCGGCCTTTTATAAAGGCGAATTGGTAAGGATGTGTGAGGCGTTCCCGAATTGGAGCAACTCTGGTGGCACACACTTTGGAGAAGATCCGGTGGATGACGTTCAGGACAGTAATCGGCCGAAACTGGCGAATGTCCGAGGCCCACTACTTTGGGGATCAAGGTAATCACACCAAAATTAAGGCGGGTCATCACCAAAGTTCCAATGAAGAACTCCTGAGACATTGGCATGATGACCGCCTTGATAGTCTCCCAGAATTTCTGGAAGAAGGTCACTGGAAGGCCATCAGGCCCGGGGCCGAGTTTGCCTTCATCTCCATGACCACACGGGCCACCTCCTCCTCCAGGAAGGGGAGGGTAAGGTGCGCGTTTTCCGCGTCCGAGACTTGTGACCCAGCTGGCCACAAATGCTGGACAAGCGAGGTTCCCGAGCGAGGACCCGCGGAAAATAAATCCTTATAGAAGGAGTAAATATGGGTGGAGATCTCTCTCGGCTCCTCCAAGAGACGATCTCCCTCCCATAGGCAAGGAATAGAGAATTTCCGCCGACGCCCATTAGCGATCGCGTGGAAGTATGCTGTATTAGCCTCGCCCCTAAGGATCCAGTTCTGGCGACTCCGCTGTCGCCAGAAGGCCTCTTCGCCTTTGTAGATCTCCATAAGGGAGTTCTCGAGGGCATACCGCTGAAGCCACTCTTCTGCGGTAAGCCCTACCGAGTCTGAGGCGCGGTCGAGGACTTGGATCGCCTCCAGGATCGTACCTTTCCTCCTCTTCACCTCCGCACCTAGGTTAGCACCCCAACCCCTCATGAATTTGCGGGACATCTGAGCGCAGTGATGCCAGATGTCGACCGCATTAAACATGCGAGGTGGATTAGCCGCCGCCTCGGTCCATCGAGCCTGGACCGCTTCCACAAAACCCGGTTTCTGAAGCCAGAAGTTTTCAAAGTGAAAGCGGTTCAATTTTGGCGGAATAGTGCCGCCAGACGAAAGCAATAGTGGGGTGTGATTGGAACCAACCCTAGTCAGGGCCCGTAGAGAGCACAGCGGGAACGCTATCTCCCAGTCCACCGATACAAGGACCCGGTCCAGCACACTCCGGACCGGGTCCGCCCTGTTGTTAGTCAGGTGTATCTAGCCCCAACCCTCCTAATTTCCTTAAGGGCAAGGTCGGCGATGCAGTCATTGAACATATCGATCCATCGATGATCAACATTAGCCGAACTTTTGTCGTCCGGGGACCTTATGAGGTTAAAGTCCCCAGCAATAACTATCGGAGTAGAGCATCGCTCCACCTTGCCGCGTAACTCGGCAAGGAAGGCCGGCGATCTGCTGTGATCCGCGGGACCATAGACTATAATCATCTCCCATTGGAGGGAGGTGTGTCTATGGGTAAGTAGCATACTCACGAAGAATTCCCCGCGGTCCATATCCTCCATCTCAAAGGTCTCCTCCTTTGCACCAAGGAGAATCCCGCCTGATCGACCCGTAGCCGACAGCCATTGCCAGGCAAATTTGAAAGGGCTAAGGCGCTGTAACTCGTGGATGGAGAAATCTTGTCTAATGGTTTCCTGAATCCCCACAAAATCGACCTCTTCCCTTCGCATATACTCGCTAAGCTGCTTTGAAGATCCCTCCCGCCCGAAGCCCCTCATGTTCCAAATGAATGAGCGGATTGGGGCATTCATTGGGAAACACTATCGGGGGGTGTTCCCTTACGGGGGACAGAGCAGGCCCTACCAGAGGTCGAGGGCCGAGACGAAGCCTTGGGGATCTTGGGAGGCCGCCCGCGAGGTCGCCCCGTCTGGGTAACCCGCTCAGTGGCCTCTATCCCACTAGGGGCACTCTGGGAGCTACTACTCGGATCCGATGCCATCTGCATCAGGGCATCCGAGTTGGGGGCAGCCGTCCGCACCAGCTCCGCCTGAGCTCGTGCAGCAGCCAGGGCCCCCTCGTAGACTTCCTTTGCTTTAATCGCGGCAATCTGCTCCAGACGGGGGCCCCGCTCGCCCCGGAAAACCACGCCACAATCAGCGGCAACCTGAGCCAAGTGGTCCAGAGGGACCGCATCGAGAACAGAAAATCTAGAATCCGTAGAAGGAGGGCAAGGAGGAGAGCGTGGCGTACCTGGGATCTCGCGGCGCGATGCCACCAGCTGGACCGCCTGGGCCTCCACCGTAGGAACGGGCCCGTCCAGGCCCCCCTAGCACGGGCCAGGCGAACGCTGTAACGGGACGGCTGGGGAGTCGGCCTGGGGCAGCGCACAACCGGCTCCTGCGTGGAGGCCACAGGAGTGTCGGGGAAGACTGTGACCTGCTCGTACGACCCCGACGCCGGAGTCACCGGGACAGGAGGGGGAGAACTCGCTGGGAGGTGGGTGACGAGCCTGGTGAGAGTGTATATCATAGAGCCCCTCCGGAACATGACGAAGATTGCGGGACAACCTCCAGTCCCACACTCACGCAGTCCTCCTCCTGATCCCCCTCTCCAAGGCCAAGGGTGGCGGCGTCGAGACCTGGGAGACCAAAGTTGGAGCCATACCGAGAGAACGGGACCTTGGGGGACACACCCACCCCGTCCCGTGTCGCAGTGGGGTCAGAGATCATCGCCGACGCCTGAGGTGGTGCGGCAGAGTGGGTCACCGGCGCCGCTGGATAGGGGGAATCCGTCGGGCGGTCAGCGCCTGGGACTCACGCTGTCCAGTCTCTTCATCGTCGTCATCGTCCGAGGAGTCCGCCTCGGAAGAGTCACCATCCTGCTCGGACGGACCCCCATCTGGACGACTAGGGGCCGGGGATGGCGGGCTGTCATTGTCTAGATCCACCCGCACAGTCGCCCCCTCGTTCCCTCCGTGGCCCCCAAAGTAGACGGGAGGCGGAAGACCGGGAAGGAGGCTCGGGTCCGGGCATAGGACGTGTAGGCGCACTGGGCCCGAGCCAGCCAGGGACGACTCATCAATCCCGTCAATCCTGCCAAGCGCCTGAGAGAGAAGCTCGAGCACCGTGGGGGTCCTCGTGGCGTCAGGGAGGCCGAACAGGCGGACCCAAGTGGAGTGGAGCACGTTCATCGAGGAAGCAGCAGTAGAGGCCGTGATGGACACCTGAATCTTGTTGAGGGGGAGAGTGAACATCGAACCCATAGAGCACAGACGCAGCATCTCAGTCGATGGGAAGACCATGGCAAACTCCGTGGCCGATACCTCGCGCACCTTCCACTCGTGCCCAGGCATGATCTGCGCCAGCTCGTCCCGTAAAATCTCCACCGAGAGGCCACCAGATGGGCTGGTAGCTGGTCAGGGAGGACGGAAACTCGCGCGAGGTTCTCCGGAACCACCATCGGGACGCCACCGAGATCGATGTAGTAGAAGATCGACTCCACCCCGTGGCCGAGGAGCTCTAGGCGTGGCCGGCGAGGCGGGCCAGCCGGCACCGAACACATGGTCAGGCGGTGGTCGGGATCCCCGCAGCGCAGGCAGCACTCCGGCTGAGTACACTCAGAGCGGAAGTGGCCGAAGATCCCACAGTTAAAGCATTGGATACGCGACGAGGAGCTCACTCCACCCTCCGTCTGAGTGTGGGTTGGACCCGACCCCGTCTGGATCGAGTCGCGCGGAGCTCCCACCGTGGTGGGGGTAGATGATATCGGAGGGAGCCCCATCTGGTTCCCTCCAACGTCATCATAGGCTAAAAGGATAATAGCCTGTAAAGGGGGCCAAAAATTTGGCCGAAAATTTATCTCTATTTTGGGGCCTAAATAAACTGAAGTTGATTGCTTAACTACTGCTGTGAGGTGTGACTTACTCCTTTGTCGACTCGGTTTCAAAACTACTAAACTGTCTGATTAATACCTGCTAGCCAGTCAAACTTCTGATTATTCATACATATCATGTGACTATGTTATTTGGTTATAATCTTGTGAATAATGATATATGTATGATTATATGTTGTCCAAATTTTGCATTTTTTCAATATTTAACAAAATCACTATAAGGTTATAGCCCGGCTATATACTTTCATCGCAATTAAAATCGCCGATGTTTGAAACGGTAGGGACAATTTTCTGGTAGGCATCATTCAAAAGGGAGAGAATCCTTGTCCTATGTTTCGAACGATACACACAACCCAATTTATTGCATAGTTCAAGAGGTATAAAATAGTCTACGAATTACGGAACACAGAAGGTGAAAATGAAAGTCAACCGGTTAAATATCGAAGCTCGACACATTTAATATTTTAGAATGAAGGCGACGACCCCTGTTAAGGAAAGTGTGAACGACCGCTACCAGACAAGTGTAACCAGTAGCCATACAAAATGGTCTCTAGAGAGGAGGAAGGACCACCTATGGATCTAATAAACGACCATTTTGTCAACCTGCAAGTAATGAGACTCATGTCTTGATGTTAATAAACTGAATGTTTAGAATTCAAAATTTCCCAAAGAACCCTAAAATGTCTATCTACACGCTTTGGTCTTTTTATCATTCACATTCGACCAATTACCAAACATATGAGTAATTCGGTTGTCGTGGGGATGATTTATGGGCCTATCGGATGAGTCTACCCGGTCTGAGGCCCAGCACTAAACTCCAGTATAAAGAGCTACCGCGTGGTTTTAGAAGGCCTAGCAACAGTCCACCTGCAAAACTTGCGGGCCAGGATGGAAAGACTCCACCGATTAGAACTATGGTTTGTAACACCCCCGCCCCCCCCCCCCCCCCCGGGTTAGGACTCGAGACCCAGCCATCTATTAAGGCCTGAGAGAGCCACCCAAGAAATTTTTGTCAAAAAAACCATCTAAAAAAACGCAATGACAAAAAGGACCGGCTGCTGGATGATTTGCCAAAAATACCGTAGCGGCAAGCTAGCCAGGTGACATGTGATGCTTGCCGCCACTGAGCGAGGCGGCATGTCAGTACCAAACGGAATTCTCCTGACGCAGAATTGGAACCGAGCGTTTCGGCGGGTGCCGCCTGGGACAGAGGCGGCATGTCAGTACCAACGGAATTCTCCTCACGCGGATCGAATGGGAACAGAGCGTTTCGGCGGGTGCCGCCTGGGCTGGAGGCGGCATGTTCCGTGCTGCTGCGCAAACAAGTACTTATCATATGTGTGTTCTCATGTTGTTTAATACTTCCGTGGCATTAAGCTACAAATATATCGAACAAGCTACTAAGATACCTGCCATGGACCTAAAGAGATGTCTCGTCTCTTGCTTGTGTCAGGGAAGAATGTTCTCCGTAAGGAGCCCATGAGCAAGGAAACAAAAGCATGCGCAAACAGTGGGGTGCAGCCTTGCTAGGTGGCGGCATGCCCACCATGCCTTATGGGAATCGGTTCGTGCCAAGGTGCCGCCTCTGGCCATGGCGGCAGGCCATGCCGCCTTACTCCGTGGTGGCATGTGCCACATGTCGCCTGGCTGGCCTGCCGCCATAGTAGTTTTGACAAATCATTCGGCAGGTGGTCATTTTAGTCATTACGTTTTTTGAGGTGGTCTGATTTGTCAAAAATTCCCACCCAAGTGGGAACATCAATTCTAGACTTTCACCACCATAGCTACAACTCAAGATCCAATATCTCGATTTGCACACCACCATTGTAAGCAAATTCTTCATAACAAAAATCGGACAAGCAGGAGTAATGGTATTACCTCTACGAGGGCCCCTAACCTGGGTAAATTGTGCCGCCCTTTTAGCCGTCGAGATTACAAGCGCTCACTTTGTTCCTCTACTCGAAACCCCGCCGGTTCATCCGAGGGGTTTGTTGATATGAGTCATCAACAATTTGCGCCGTCTGTCGGAACGGCGGGCGCTGGGTCCGCGGTATCGCTGGCCTCACCTGCACCGAGGTTCAACTGGAGCCCCGAAGTTTCGGCTCCCACGGAGTCGATCTGCTTCGGGACGTTCGTCTACACGCCCCACTAGCCGGCTTGTCGCCCGACGTCCAACGGACTCGAGGAAAGCGTCAAGATGACGTTCGGCAACATCCATTTCCGCGCCAGCAAGGAAGGGATCATGCGCTTCCCCGACTCCCTGGAACTCGACGGATCTGACGTCAAATCCATCTCGAGCACGAAAACTCAAGACTCTCCACTCGAAGACTCTGACTGCAGCTCAGAACCGAGTCACGCCTCCGTCCGCCATCACAAGCGCAACTTCCATACCATCGCCTCGGAAGACCCCGTCGACTTCGACGAGTACTACCCAGCCTCAAAGACTCGCGGGCCATACGTGGCTTACGTCTACACGGCTGGACCCGAAGATCCGCCTGCTGAATCAGAGGTCAGCCTCGCAGCAAGGCAGAGGCTCAAGGTTTCTCAACCAGCCTAGGACAAAGGCCAGGCAGCGGTGGACGTAGGGAGCCCAATAGAAGAAGGATCTTCCCAGGAGGACTTGATAGCATATCATTACTGTCGTGGGATAATCGGCAGACGTTACCGGGGGTAACTGATCTTGGGGCAAGACGACACATGCGTTTGGGAGAGGGTTTAGCTCAGAGGAAAACATGATGATACTCGATCTGGTAGCCGGCAATCAAGTCGCCGAGTCTCCGATCTCGATATATTAACTCAACTCTCGTGTTACACTAGATGTTCGATATCAAGCGATATTGCTAGAACTCTTGGATCTCTCTCAACTAGTCCTAGGGGCCGGTTTATAAAGCACCCGGACCTCCTGGTTTGCCTTCCAAGGCGCACCCTGAATCCTACCCGGACACTGCATACAAACCCTAGCTTTCCTTATCGTAACCCACAATCCGGGTTACCAGGCCCATGAACTTGGGCCTTCTAGAAGTTCCCTTATCCTTAGCCGGATCCTGCGCAGCGTCCTTTGGGCCGGGTTGCACCTTGGCGTTGGCCTACCGGGTTATCATCCCCCCATCAGTAGTCCCCAGAATAGCTTGGGCTTCACGAGACTCTCTTTGAAGCGCACGCTATTCCCTGCAAAATTATCAAACTTACAAATTCAATGGAGGCCGGGTTAAATTGCTTTAATAAACAGGTAGGCCTAACTCCAAGGTGGCCATATAATAACCCGGCTTTCTCCAAGTCCTTTGCTCAGCTTTTCCGGGTCGACACCCTGATAAGAATGTTTAAAGATCTGATTCACTTTACTCGATAATTGCCCCTAGTGTTGCGGAGAAGATCTCCTTCTTATCTCTGTCCGGATATCTCGGTCAGCACTTAAAGCATATCTCGCAAAATCCGTGTAGGTAACCTTTATGCTGAAATTGCCGGCTTCCGCCCGTTGGAATAGGTTTACCCGCCCGCACCTTATAAATAGGTGCCCAAAAGATAACCTAGATCCCAACGTTTCATTCCAACCCCTTCTCCTTCCTCATCTCTCGCGCTCGCGCAACACTAGTAAGGGAATCCCAAGCTCGTCGCCGGAGCAAGGCCACCGCCGGCCGTGTTCGTCTTCGAACCACCCCGCGCCACCGCTGAGCTCCGCCGCTACGCCCTCACTTTGTCCGCCGGGAGCTGTGAAGAGAGATTCAGTCCACGCTGTCTTCCGCCACCGCGCGCCGCTCCCATCTCATCCAGTAAGTTCTTCGTATCCATTAATTCACTCCCGCAATTTTTCGATTTACTCTAGACTGGATCTAGGTCCACCCGCGGAAAATTTTTCTTGTCGCGCAGATTAGAATGGCTCAGATGCTTGCTAACTCCTCCAGTAGCCTGATTAATGATCACACACCACTCTCCTATCATTATTAGTCATCAATTTCTTTGTAAAATCGTCCGCAAGTTTTCCAATCTATCCATTTCATCCCAATTTCCGCACATGTCATTGATACCCGGAAAATCCTTCTCTTCCGGTTCTTTTGCTTGCAGTAGTTACATGGGCAATCATCCGTCTTCCTCAAACACCTTTCAATACGTAAGTAACCAATAGTTTCTATAATTATTATTGATACCCGGATACCTTGTAATCTTTACTTCGCGGCACGATACCCGGATAATTCTTAGTCTTCATATCTTCTTGATACTCCGTGCATATACCCGAGTACCTGGTATTTCCGAGTCTCATTCCCTGTATCTTTTTTCCTTGTGTTTTGCAGGTTGATCCCATGGCTCCCAAAAGGCAAGGGAAACAGCCGGCCCAGGCGAAGACAACCCAATCCATATCCGCCAATTGGGGGCGATCCACAGTCACAAAGGCCAAGCTGGAAGAGCTGGCCGAGTTGGGGGTTCTCCCCTCTCAGAAGGACATTCATTGGAGGGCGCCGGGTGACGAGGCCCGGCCCACACCCGCCGACGGCGAGGTAATCTATTTCATAGAGCACGTGACCCGGGGATTCCGCCCTCCGGGTCACCCTTTCTTTCGTGAGGTCCTGAGCCATTATGGCCTCAGGACATTTGACATAGGGCCTAACTCTATGTTGAATATTACTCGCTTCATTGTTTTGTCCGAGTCATACTTGTGCACTCCGCCAAGTTTGGCCCTCTTCATTGAACTTTTCCAGTGCAAGCGTGCCGCGAAAGCGGTGACGGGGCACTCTCACTTGCGGCGGGGTATCCATCCAACGCCGCAAGAACACACCAATGCCAACCCTTAATCTGAATTCCCAAGTTTAAACACTGGCAATTATCCTTCTTTTACTGCCACGACACTTCCCCACCCGGTGAAAAGAAACTGCCGGGTTACTCGAAGGTCTCCTCGATATTTCCGAAAAATTCAATGCCGCCCCTGACTCGGACAGGAAGAAATGCCTTTTACTAGCTAGAATAGCCATCCTCTCCGCCCAAGGTCTTCTTGGGCTCATTTAGTGAAAACTGGTTGATTTCTGGATCCAACCCAATTCTAATCCGCACCAAATTGATGTGCGAGTACTCGGGGCACGCCACGGACGCACTCCGATATTCCACCAAGAGCTTTGCAGCCGGCGACACCAACAAAACCATCAAAGGTTCCTGACGGAAAAACTGGAAGTCATAAAGAACATCGCCGGGTTACCTCCATTTACTCGGGAAAATCCGCTCCAACGGTAAGACCCGATACTCATAAGCTTATTTCCACACCTTGACTAGATACTGCTTTTAACCCTTACTTTCATCTTTTTTTTCTCAGGCTGATGACCCTTTCTGGAAAGTTGAAACCTCCCCCCTCCAGAGACAGGAAGAGGAAGACAGCCGGCTAATGATGATGAAGGTTTCTATCCGGATCTTTATCAATCTTCACTTGTATCATTTTCCTCCCATTTTAACTTTCCATCAATACATACTCTCGGCTCGCAGGGCTGGAGGACGAAGAAGAGAAGGATGAGGACGACCCGGAGGCCACCGAATCCGATCAAGAAGTAACAGTCGGGGCCAAGAGGAAAGCCAGAGGAGTGGTTTCCAAGGTTCCTTTCTCTGTATATCCTTTGAACCTTACTCCTTCGATATCATGCGTAGACTTAACCAACAGTTTGTCACACTCTCACACTTGAAGGAATCCTCTCTCCGGTCAAACGTAGGGTGACCCGGAGTTCTCCGGGTGACGATCCCCTTAACCCCGGTATCACCACCTCACCAGTCCACCGGGTCGTACTCCTCCACCTAAATCCTCCAAATCCCCTCACGTCACCCATCTCCCAACCATCCACGTGCCGGGCAATTCCGGGTTCCGCTGTCGGTCCTTTGACGACTTCATCTGCTTCCAGCAGCGAGCTCCACCGGATTAACCTGTAAATACCGGTAAAGTATTTTCTATTTGACATCCTTTCATACCTGACAACTTTCAATCACTGTTGCAACTGCCTCTCTCCCTTTTCTTTAGCGCTCAAGTCACAATTAGTGACCCGGAGAACATGGAAACAGATAACCAGAAGACGGAGGAACCAACTGATAATGCGGACGCCGCGGCTGGTGATGAGGCTGAAGACGCCCAAGAACAAGATCTTTTAATGACCCGGCCCGACAAAAAGCCGGGTCTCCAAAATCGTCTGAAGACGTGGATGAAGAGATTGAGATCCAAGAAACGAGGACGGTTCCCCAAACCCGGAGAAACCAGACGTTCCGGGTTTCGACCCCAAAGTCAGGAAAAAACTCTTCATCCAGAGCTCAAGCTGCCGTTCTTCTTGCACCAAGCCTGAAGAAATGACATTCCCCCAGATGCTTAGTGCCCTTCACACCTTAAGGGCCAACAAAGAGAATATCCTGGAAGCTTTGATAGCAAAACATGAGGTAAATCCGAATAACATTGCTTGTATCCTTATCTAGTCCCCAAGTTCCGGGTAAATTTCTTGATATTTGCCTGGAACTTCACAGTATTTCCGACTAATTTATCCCCGTCTCCACTCAGGACTTCGTGACCCAGTATGGGAAAAAATTGGCTAAAGCCACCAAGCGTAATTGAAAAGGAGGTGGCTCTGCGTGAGGCGGCCGAGGCTGAGGCGAGGAGGAGTGGGAAGATCACGAGAAAGTATAGGAGGAGGCTCATGCAGCCGAAGATAATTCTAGTGAACCTTTCTGTCCAGATTGCTGATACGTATCGCGCTTTGATCGTTATGACTCTTAGCATAAATTTAATCCGGGTCATCCGTCTGACACATAGCCGGGTTTCCTTACTCGTTTTTTCATTTCTTCTGCAGGTCCGGATGAAGTAATGCCGGAAGAAGATGATATTGCAAAGCTGAAGACCATCAAGAGCGTTATCCGGAACTATGTGCCGGAACCAAATGGATCCTTGAAGAACTACGGTGACGGGTGTTGGGCACGTCGACCTGAAGAGGATGCGGATGCCTGCTCCACTATTCCCGAGTGATTTGGCATTGGAAACGCTCGTCCTGCCGGTTGGGGTAACCCGGGGGCTAGCCCTGGCGAAAGCTTACTTTCCTAAGCTAGAGCTGGCCAAGCTGATGGTCGGGTTTTCCGGAATTCAACCGAGATTCCAAATTTTCCCCGAAGGATTTCAAGGCCATCCAGAAAGAAGTCTGTTCTCGCAAGCGTGATTGCTGACAGCTTGGAGCTCAATTCCATTGTCCCTTCCTATGGTGCTGATGGTGAAGCGATTAAGTCGGATCTTCCCAAGCCGTACGATATGCTAGCCCGATGGAAGGAGGAAACCGCCAAGTTGAGGGAGGAAGCTGCAAAAAAGAAGGCTGAAGCCGACTCTGCGCCTGCTACTTCCACACCAGTCGTCCCTCCTCCTGCGCGAGCCGGTAATGCTGCTGATCCGGGTGCTGCTGCCACCAATAGTAATAGCAAGGGCAAGGAGAAGATGGACGTCGTAGCCCAGAATACCGAGTGATACCTGCTACCTGATGCTGTGCCATATGCGTCAGTCGGCCAATAGGCCGTTTAAACAATTATTTCTTGATGATGCGCCTGTGAACCATTGATGCTGGTATCAAAATTTGTAATGCACTTTGAGTTCTTGATACGCCTTGTGCCTCTTCTGAATGTTGGGATGATTTTATATTTATCCATCTTTGAGCCCACTCGTTCTTGATATCCGACTTTCTTGTGCCTAGCTACTATTAGTTTGTTTAACAAAATTTGCTTAATTAGCTCTAAACTTAGGCCTAGCTTTATGCTTAGTTAGCTTGAACTTGTGTGATATCGATGTTGTATATCTTTGATGTTTATTTTTGTTTCCTTTGCTCTACTTTTTGTGCACATATATGCCTTAGCTATTTTTGCATTACCTGCTAATATGCCTTGTGTCTATCCATATAGATGACGTACTACGTGGTGTTCGAGGCTCGGGTTCTAGGAGTCTATGACGAGTGGAAGGACTGTAAAGCACAGGTGTACAAGTTCAGCGACAAATGCTATAAAGGATACGAGACTAGACACGAGGCAGTTGCCAAGTGGAGGGACCACCAGTCGAAACAGAAGAACAAGATGAAGACCTCCATCGTGCTACCGCTCTTGCCCACCATCGCCGCCGTGCTTGTAGTCTATTTCATCTTAGCTTAGACATTTGTAACTTGACAACATCGAGTAACTATGTGGTGACAATTGTTCGATGATGTTTGACTATCACTTTGCAAATTCGATACTTTGCACTATTGTAATTAAGTAATGTGTGACTTATTTCACTATTGTAATTAAGTAACGTGTGACTTATATCCTTGTCAAATATCAGTAGTATGTTATATATTGTCAAATATCACTGCTGTGTATTCAAACTGTATAATTAATGTGTATTCAAACTGTATATACCAGAAACAAATTAAATTACGAAATACTGCATTCTTTTCTGTGGCGCACCAATAAAACTTTCTGTGGCGCATCTATTTCTGTGGCGCATCACCTCTTGGTGCGCCACAGAATCAACTACTTATTTTGTGGCGCATGCTGGGCGTGCGCCATAGAATTCACCTTTCTGTGGCGTAGATTGGACGTGCGCCATAGAATCAATAATTTCTGTGGCGCACGGGTGGGGTGCACCACAGAAAATATTTTAATGGCGTGTATTCTGTGGCGCACCCATGTGGCCCCGTGGTGCGCCACAGAATCGCTATTTGGTGCGCCACAGATGAGGCAATCTATACTAGTGAGATCCAGGGTTTGGAGAGAGCATTCCTGATGAAAATGATGGTCAGCAGCCGGATGCAGCATATGAAAATGATGATCGCCAGCCGGATGCAACATTTGAGAATGATGATCAGCAGTCAAGTGATTCAGATGATACATCATTTGAATATCTAGTCCATGATCCAAATGATTATTCAAATGATTATCAAGTCCATGATGCTCCAGTCGATGATACGCTGGATGCTCCAGTCGATGATCCACTGGATGCTCCAGATGCTCCAGCTTATGATCCGCTGGATGCTCCAGTCGATGATCCTGCCATGATCTCACCAGTTTCATTGGATGCTCCATTTGATGATTCTGCCATGATCTCAACAGTTTCATTTTCAGATGGGTATGTAAATCCTGCCATGATCTCACCAGTTTTCATTTTTTTTTCATTTTTCATTTGTCACGATCTTTTATGTTTTGTACAGATCTGGTGTAGTTTCAAAGAAGAAGGTTAAGATACCGACTGCCAAGAGGAGAAGACAAGAAGTTGTGAGCAAGATGAGCACAAGGAGCAAAGTGCCACCAAAACAGCCAAGGTCCACAAAGAAGCCCTGACGCTATTTAGACTAAGTTGGTGTTGTATTTCTGTTGAATAATGTTTTATTTATGTTGACTGGCGATGTATCCAAGTTAGAACATAGTTTGTATGATGTTGGATGATGTTGAACCAAGTCATTCCAAAATTTTAGGCAAATGTGCTTCAAATGAGGTCTGAAGCTACGGTAGACAACCCCGTTTGTAATTTCATGAAAAATTCGACCTTGTCAGAACTATCCAAATAAATTTACTAGAGCGTTGGATTCATGTCATTTTGATTTTTTTTGAAATATTTATGCTCATTTGAAACCATCTCTCTATTCTCATGAGAAATGTGTTTCAAATTAGGCCTGAAGCTAGGGTAAACACCCCCATTTGTGATTCAACATTTTTTGGCATCTTGTCTAAATAAGCCAAATTAATTTCCTAGACATCTATTCTACATATATAGTGTAAATCTGAAGTTTCATTATGTTTTGAATAATTCTTCTATTTTTTATTTAAATAACATGTTTTAATAGAAAAATCATATGTAAAACAGATAAAAATCATCGCTCTAGTAAATCTGAAGTTTCATTATGTTTTAAATAATTCTTCTACTTTTTATTTTTTTATTTAAATAACATGGTTTAATACTTAATAGAAAAAAAAATCATATGTAGAACAGATAAAAACCATCGATCTGTGTGGCCAACGTACCAACCAATCCGAGCGCAGAATGAGCGTCAAGCGGATCGTTGTGGCTGCGAGCGCATCCGTCTGATGCAAGATTCCTTCTAGAAGGCGTTGATCCAACAACCCAGGTTGAATCTCTGGGTGTCCTTTTAGAAGCTTATCGGCTGGGTCAACATGGCTTTGTGAGGGTTGACCAACCTTGAAATGAGCATACATAATTCAAAAAAAATCGAAAAAATATAAAACCGACGCACATAGTATTGTTATGTCATATAGTAACGAGAGAAAAAAAAATATAAACATGTCTTATAAAGAATGGAACGAAAAAGCCTTGTCTAATATGTGATACCTCCAATAGAGTAGTAGAGATTCCAAGGAAGATGAGGTGAAATTCAAAACTTTGGAAATGAAAAAAGGTCAAAAACTCACCAAAGCTTCATTTTTGAGTGACTAAGAAAGATCCAAAGTTATTTTTTCATTTTGATGTTTTAAACTTGTTTTATTTACGATTTTCGATTAAAACTATTATTATTCAACGGAAAATAAATAATACGAATATTCATCCAATAAATTGTGGGGCTTCGGAATTACATTATGTAGGTCGAGTACAAGTCTAGGAAAAATATAAATAGGATTTATAAACATTAGAACGAAAGCCTTCACTAGAATGTGATTCCTCGAATAGAGTAGTAGAGATTTCAAAGAATATGAAGTGGAAACATTGTGAATCTTTCGAAGAGGTGGGTTCTACCTTTTTGTTTTGTGTTCCTATGGGCTATCCTAACACAACCACGCAAATAGTTCCACATTGCTACCCCCTTTCGACGCCGTTACCGCGTGTTTCCGTATAAGTCCTATATTTCTCCAGCGGGTCTAGGGTTTCACCGGGAGGGGGGGCTACGGAGCGTCTGGATCCCAACACAAGCTAGGGGGTGCCATACCATGTTAGTATAGGTGTGTTGTGTGCTTTGGATGTCAAAGATTGCTCTCCGGGGTGTAACCCGCTTCGCCGGCATCCACTTCTCTCTCGTGAGTTTATATGCGCTTATAGGGTGAAACTCCTATATCGGACGAAACCTCGTGAATATTCCGAAGAGGTGGGTTCTACCTTTTTGTTTTGTGTTCCTATGGGCTATACTAACACAACCAAGCAAATAGTTCCACATTGCTACCCCCTTTCGACGCCGTTACCGCGTGTTTCCGTATAAGTCCGGTATTTCTCCAGCGGGTCTAGGGTTTCACCAGGAGGGGGGCTACGGAGCGTATGGATCCCAACACAAGATAGGGGGTTCCATACCATGTTAGCATAGGTGTGTTGTGTGCTTTGGATGTCAAATATTGCACTCCAGGGTGTGAACCGCTTCATCGACATCCACTTCTCTCTCGTGAGTTTACATGCGCTTATAGGGTGAAACTCCTGTATCGGACGAAACATCGTGAATCTTCCGAAGAGGTGGGTTATACCTTTTTTTTGTGTTACTATGGGATATCCTAACACAACAAACAAAATAGTTTCACATTGCTACCCTTTTCGATGCCGTTACCACGCGTTTCTGTATAAGTCCGGTATTTCTCCAGCGGGTCTAGGGTTTCACCGTGAGGGGGCTACGGAACGTCTGGATCCCAACACAAGATAGAGGGTGCCATAACATGTTAGTATAGGTGTGTTGTGTGCTTTGGATGTCAAAGATTGCACTCTGGGGTGTGACCCGCTTCACCGGCATCCACTTCTCTCTCGTGAGTTTACATGCGCTTATAGGGTGAAACTCTTGTATCGGACGAAACATCAGGAATCTTCCGAAGAGGTGGGTTCTACTATTTTTTTGTGTTCCTATGGGCTATCCTAACACAACCAATAAAATATTTCCACATTGCTACCCCCTTTCGACGTCGTTACCGCGTGTTTCCGTATAAATCCGGTATTTCTCCAGCGGGTGTACGGTTTCACCGGGAGGGGCGCTACGGAGCGTCTGGATCCCAACACAAGCTAGGGGGTGCCATACCATGTTAGTATAGGAGTGTTGTGTGATTTGGATGTCAAAAATTGCACTCCGGGGTGTGACCCGCTTCACCGGCATCCACTTCTCTCTCGTGAGTTTACATGCGCTTATAGGGTGAAACTCCCGTATCGGACGAAACATCGGGAATCTTCCGAAGAGGTGGGTTCTACCTTTTTGTTTTGTGTTCCTATGGGCTATCCTAACACAACCAAGAAAATAGTTCCACATTGCTACCGCCTTTCGATGTCGTTACCGCGTGTTTCCGTATAAGTCCAGTATTTCTCCATCGGGTCTAGGGTTTCACCGGAGGGGGCTACGGAGCGTCTGGATCCAAACAAAAGCTAGGGGGTCACCGCACTGTACCAACTATCTCTAAAGCTGTCTATAAATGACATGGCCGAGTAGTGCAGACAACACCCTCTACACTATTGTACATGCCCTAAAAACAGAGGGAACTAGATCCTCTTACTTTGCCCACTTTACGTTCTCTGACTTTCTCCCTGACACGTGGGTCCGGTGTGTGATGGGCTCCATTTGTCAGTGACGTCAGAGGATCCCATTCCCGCACAGATAAGCGCTCGTCTCAGCGTCTGCAGGCCGTTGCCGCCGTAGTTTGCATGCACGGACTCGATCTGCACCGTTCCTTACGATCAAACGATTGAAAATGACGCGGTGCATGGACTGGGTGATTTGTCTCAATGTAACTGCATGCAACAACGGACACTGTCTAGTGGGGCCCCGTTCGCCAGCCCAGTGCATGCAGACCTCGACGCAGCCTTGCACGCCTCGTTTTTTCAGAGTAAACAACAACGCAGAAGAAGAAAAGAGTAAACAACGTCGCGTCGCATTTGCAGCCCTGCACGCCTCGTTTCAGAAACACGAGTCGCATCGCATTTGCAGCCCTCCATGCCTCGTTTTCAGAAAGTACACATCAATGCACGCAGCGAGGCAGGATTTGGCGTGAGACTTTGAATTTGATCTCTTAACCTATTTAATACACGCATGCAACGTCGCATCACTTTGACTATCTAATGCACGCTCGTACGCATACGCCAAGTCCTACGCCTATGCCTAATGCACGCACCGCTTTGACCATGCATCGCACGTTCTACACTGCATCCAACGTTCTCACGCAGTTGCTTCAACTACCCCAATTAATTCACGTCTCATCGTGTCTTTAAATAGCCCGTTTCACTCGTCCTACATCTTCTCATCCCTCTCCAGCCCCTTTGCCTTCTCCCCCTACAAGCCCAGAGCACCATCCACCATGTCTTCCTAGTCTCTCCCTTCAAGCCCCGAGTCTGCCACCGACGAGGACAACCACCCCAAGGATCGGCCTAGGTACGAGGCCGATTGGACGCCGGAGGAGACGGGCATCGTGCCCGTCGAATCTCCCAAACGGGAACGATCGCCATCGGCCCCCTTCATCAACCAGCCCGACCCCATCCGCGTCGAGCGCGCCGAGAACCTCTCCCCTGCGGCGAACAACCGCCGCCTCAAGAAGGAGATGCGGTTGCAGAAGGAGTTGGAGGCGGAGGAGAAGAAGGAGGAGAAGGCGGAGGCGAAAGCTCTCCAGGGCCGCATCAAGCGGGCCCGTGAGAGCTCCGAAGAGAGGATGTGTGAGGAGAACCGCCGGGCCCGGGCCAAGCAGGAGACGGCGACCAGGGCGGCGGAGTGGTGGAAGTAGGGCGGCGGAGGGCGGGAAGGGCTCCCGCATGTAGAGCGGGGGCAGTTAGGGCTAGGCCCTTTTTTATTTTTAAATTAAATTTAATGTTCGTTGGGCCCCACTGAATGTATGTAAAGTGGGGCCAATTATCCTTTCTAATATATATATAAACTTATGTTTAATTATATTTGTCCAAATGTACCCACTGTTTAGAAGATACCCCGCGCGTTGTTGCCGTGATCGGTTTAAAATCTGCAAATTGTAAACAAAATTTATAAGAGATGTGATGCATTATGTTTTCTAAGATTATATAGAAATTTCAGTTGATAATAGTATATATTTATATGATGACAAGCAGCCATTCAACTCGCTAGACGGCTGCCACCCCATCCCGCCAAAGACAAAACCTTAGAATAAGAAAACTTATTTCTCAGCCCATATGGCATTCCTAAACTCGTTGCATATACGTTTTGCATATTTAAATTTTCTACGTTGTTGCATGTACTTGTTGCATATATGAATTTTCTATTGATGTATATTTTGATCTGTCCAAATCGATGACGTGGTATGTCGTGTACCGGGGACATGTTCCCGGAGTCTACGACGACTAGGAGGCATGCCGGAGACAGTTGCACCGGTTCAACGGCAACATCTACAAGGTATCCGACAATTTGTATTCGCGGGTGATCGATGTCTTAGCTACTTCGTATTTGATACATTGCGTTCCATACTTTGTATATTCGTGTTCGAATCTTTTTATATTAGTTTTTTCTAATATATAATAATGTTCGATACTTTCTATATTCTTTGTTTATTCCTTTCTGTAATTTATCGATACAATAACTGTCTGTCTACGTATTTCTGTAACAGTATAAACATGTATAAATACGTTTTGTATTATTTTTTTTTGGACCAGCAAATAATACCACCGGCTCGTGGAGTGAATGTAGCACCGACGCAGAGTAGACGTCGGTGCTAAGTTAGCCTTACCCCCGGCGCATATGACAGACGCGCCCACGCTAGCTTTATCCCCGGCGCTCCAGCGTGCCAGCGCTAAGTTATGTACCCCCGAGGCGTCGGCGGTAGTTTCTTACCACCGGCGTGATCATCGAGTCGGCGATAGTTTCTTACCACCGGCGTAATCATCGCCGGCGCACGCCTAGGCGCCGGCGGTAAGCTCAAACATCAGTCGCACCTTCGGTAGATGGGTGTCCGACATCCTATCCTCAGGAAAAACGATTTTCCTGCTGAAAGGGGTCCCGGGGAGCTGGATCGACTATAAGAATGGGCTGTGATAAAGCGACCCCCTGTCCCCGTACCTCCTCCTAGAAGTCACCGAGCTCCTTCGCCTACTACTTCTGGATGATGCCGGTTTTTACCACCTCCGACACCCTCTTATTGACAACCTCCCGGTTCCTGTCATCCAGTACACGGAGAACACCCTGGAATCCTTCTCTCATGCTACCGGCCTCGACATCAACTTTCACAAGATCACTTTCGTCCCCATTGGCGTCTCCCCCTCCCACACAACGAAGCTCGGCGCGGTCCTTGGGTGCCCCGTCTCACCCTTTCCCCAGACGTACCTGGGGCTTCCCCTCTCTGACCAAAAACTCCCGGCGTCCTCCCTGGAATTGCTTCCAACAAAAGTCGCTCGTCAGATTCCCGGGTGGCGCACCTCGTTGATTCCGATTGGTGGGCGCCTCACCCTCACCACGGTCGTCCTCTTCCCACCCTTACCATGTCGGTGCTTTCCCTCCCCAAGGGGGTCATTGCCAAAACGGACAGGCCGCGTCGCGCCATGTTGTGGAAGGTGGCTGCCGCGTGTTCCAGCGGGAACTGTCAGGTGACCTGGGACTATGTCTGCCGTCTACGTTCCGAGGGGAGCCTCGGCATTGTGGACCTCCATGGGATTTTCACGGGGCGTGACACCGACTGGACATGTGGGTCCAGTGCTCCTACCTCTGCGATCATCCTTGCCCCCACCCCATCGTGGACACCTGTCGCGTCGAGGGGCCCAGGTGCCCATCTGCCCCCCGGTCTCGGCCGAAGCCGCTGCTGAGCTCGACTTCCTCCGCGCTCGTCTTTGCGCGGTTCAGCTTATTGATGCCCCCTACTCTCGTGTCATCTCGCTGGGCACCTCCTCGGAATTCCGCACCGGAGACGCCTACCGCGCGCTCTGTTCGTCCGGCGTCGTGGTGCCATTCCAGTATGTCAATTGGGTCTCTTTTTGGATTCTTCGCATGGGGAAGGACCCCCGCGCGCCTGTGTCCCGTCACCACACTGCCGTTCTGCCCCGGCTGCGAGGAAGACCTACTCCACCTGTTCGTTCTCTACTCGCGAGCCGCTCCAGGTCTGCACCTCCCCCGGATGCTGACATGACGCCCCTTTTGACCGGGCTCTCCCGACACCTCCCACGCATACGGCAGCTCGCCCTGAACATTGTGCTTGCGACTGTTTGGTGTGTCTAGAAATCAAGGAACAACATGATCTTCAACAGTGCCTGGCTGCTGCCCCGTGATGCATTGATCTTGACAAACCTGCATTCCTGGTGTAATGACATTGCTTGACTCCCTCCCCGCTTTGTATTTTATCTTCGGCGCGGTATACCGCTCCCCTCCTTCGTAGTCTTGTATAGCTCGTCACATTTTTTTTTACTGAAATACTCATTCAGGTGGGCGGTTCTCCCCGTTGATCCTTCAAAAATAAAAAAGATTAGGGATCCGGAACAGAGACAGAGAGGCTGAGGTGGACGGCATGGTCATGATCGCGAAGAGGTATCGGGAGAGAAAGAGAGGGATGGAGATTAATCCGGCACATTCATTTGGTTGCTTTTGGACACTCCGGAATTCAATTGGTTATTTTGACGGTTGGTGTGCGCGGGCGTAGCTGGATTGCTAGTTTAAACCGTGATGAATTTAATTACATCACTGATATGTATGCTGACTTTAATCTGTGTTGACTTTCTCTGTATATAAACCCACCAAGAGGCCATTGCATGAACCATCAAGCATCCACTTTTCCATCCATACTGCTAGCTACCTACTATAACAAGCCGTGATCATGGCTCGCAGCACCGCCTTCCTCCTCGTCCTCCTCGTGTTGGCCATTGCGCAGCTGAGCTCACCCGCGTCAGCCGGGAGAGTGCTGCTGCAGACCCCCAGGGACGTCGACCTAACAGGTCAAGTGCTCAGCAAGAGCGGCCTCCTCTCTGGTAGTGCCGGAGTTAATATCCCTAACGTATGTCTCGGAGGGAACAGTGTTGGAACAGCTTGCCCGTCGCCATAGCCGCCATCGTCTGGGCTGGCCAGATCAAGCTCTTCTACGTACCAGCACAGTGGCAAATATATTCTTCCTACCTTGTGACGGATTGATTTTCAATGTTGATTTCTTCTGTTATAATTCTCTAATCATGTGGGTTTGGCGATTTGGCTCCTACAAATGTCCTATTGCAAATTTACCATGTATATTTACTCATTTTTTTTTCCGTTTGAATGTATATTTGATCCAGCTTTGTGATATCTTAACAAAGTTAAGTATTCCGTGTTTATTGAATCACAAGGCAAGGACCTTGGTTGGATCATTTCGTTCTATCCCTCTCAGAAATTCCGGTATCCCGTTGCCTAATTCTTTCTGTATTGGCGTTCTTTCCTCGTACTTACTCAACAAGTAGATAGATATAATGCGAACAAAATTCCTATAATCAAAATTGAGTTTGCTACGTTCTTCTTGCCATCTCCGTACAAGTGTTCCTTTTCTTTTGTTCGGCATGAGAAGGTGCTTTGATTTTCCTTATAAGAGGGGGAAATGAATAAATCTTCCAATGTGACAAGGCTTTATATAGCAGTTCATAAAACACCAAATTTGAAGAAATGCAATTAACGATGATTCTCGAGGAAGATTGTGCTTCCTAGCATGCCAATGGATTAGTTTACTCGATGATATTAATCTATATATGTTGACTTCAATTTGAGTCGAAGTATAGTTAATTGATTATGCAAGGGATCAATCATATGTTGGCTTCTTGGGACGTGCTGCCATATATATTGTCTACTTGGATTTTTTTTTTTTTGAAATGGGAGCACAGCCCCAGCCTCTGCGTCGTGATAATGCACACATCTGATGCTTTTATATTAAAAATAAAGAGTATTTATCCAAATAAAGAGTATTTATCCAAAGTATTAAAATGGTGGCTTTTTATATATTGTCTACTTGGATGGCTAACTACTTGATCATAGTAGATGACAATAAAAAAATATAGTCTATTTATAACGAGTATATATTTATTTCAAGGAGATACCGATTACACCAAGCCTCTGCAACAACACAATATACTAATGGCATACAGATGCACATAGCCAAAACATGAGAAGAAAAGACTAAAAAATAAAAGTCCCGCTACATATTTCAGGTCCTTGCAGCGATAGCACAACCACCTCCAAGAAAACACATGATGTCCAAGGTATCCAAAAATAACGCCTTCAAGATGGAAACAATGAACACACACCGTTATTGCCCAATCGAAGATCTTTGGTTTCACCATGTAGACAGTCCATGCTCTCAAAACAATGCCTTCAACAAAGACATTGCCAGACACAACCAATGAAGGCCATAACTTGAATTTTGACCTTTAAAGGTAAGAGTTTGAACTTAACTTCACCTATGATACTGCCCCTACTTACATATCGTTGTCACCATTCCTGCACCTCCAAACCAGTTCCCCATCGATGCAAATGCTCCAAACATCATTGCTAGTCCTCCAATCTCATCTCCCATGACATTCTCCGCCTCTGACTTCACCATGGATTTCCCTATGATAGCAACAGAAGCAGAGCTTCGCGCTGCTTCTTCCATTGCGCCCGGATCCAAACAGATCCAACAATCTCTAGGCATTAACACCCGAGGGAGATCATTGAAGAAATTCTTGATATTCATGTAGAACACTAGCTTTGATATTTGTGTAGACCACTAGCTTAATAGTCAAACGCTAGATTGCACTAAATCATAATACATGACAATAAAAAAGAGCATCACACATATCAGCCTGCTCGATAGAATTATATCAGAAACTGAAGATATGTAAAGTAAACAATGGGAGAATGCATATTATGAAATGTCCATGCTTTTCCTTGTAGTATACTAAAAAGGATCCACGGCTAGAGATACCTTTGTAGTACAACTGACCTCGATACCTTCCTGCTCCAGAGCAACGGCCAATCCTCGGCTCGGGTCCTTCACAATTTAGGCCACGGTGTACCTAATATAAGGGGTCTAGTTGGCAAATACACGCGGCCATAGCTGCTGTCTGGGCCTTATATTCGATCAGATATTGATTGATTTCTTTAATCTGTTCACGTGACAATATGCAACTCATTGTGCACATAACTCGTATATATATCGTTGTATTCTGCGACCCGACGGGCAAGATTTGCTGAAAGCGAATCTTGTCCGTTGGATCGCGGAATCCGAATCCTGATAAGAGTTATGCGCATAATGAGTTCACCTTACGGATTTGCGGTATGCATGTTACGGGTTTTTGTTGAAATATAAGAAGTTCTCCATACACCCACATCAACTATTTAGTACTACATGGACAAAAGCCAAAATAGCTTTGTTGAGAGAAGCTTCACAATATCACCGCCTAAATGCTATTACCTTCCATGAAAGCATATATGCACAAATCAAAAACCACATCAGCCAGTGGACCTAGAGAATGTGAGACCTATAGCGGAATGCATGGTCATGATGAGTATAATTTTATTTCTTGAGCAACTTAATTATGTATGTTATATTATTGACTTCTTGAAATGCATTTTAGAGAGCTTACTTCAGTTTTAAAGAAAGAATACATTCTACAAAAATTAATATCAATATATTTTTCTCTATAACTTGATATGCAAAATAGTTCGAGGCCAATTAATTGAAGCAACTATGGAAAATCATTCATTTTGTTAAATTCCTAAAACTATTGCCGGAGTTGTACTTAGAACTCCCACTTGAAAAAAGGGACCTCATATGCTCCATCTCCCGTTGTTTCACAGGTTTCGTCATATTTAATAGATATTCACCTATAATAATTTAGTTCTATTTACATTGCAGTATATGCCCATATAGATATACTAAAAATTGAATAATTAAGTGGGTATTAGAATGTTAAACTACCAAGTTGACACAACATAAAAACAATCTCACATGTCCATCCCATGTTATATGTCCGAATGGAGTCCCCAATTATTTACGAAAACTTTATATGGAAATTGAGTGAAATTGCTATACATTAAATTTACCGAAGAACTCTTCATGGAATTTGTGACACCATGCTCATGGAAACACGTATATATAACCTACGGACTACAAATTTCACCACCTGTATTTTATACAAAAGCAGCTAGCGAATACAAATCAAGCTACTACGGGAGAGAGGATCTTTGCCGTGTGTCCGTAGTCTTTGCCGTGTGCCGGATATCGGACACACGGCAAATAGCACTTTCCCGTGTGTCTCACACGGCAACGAACAGACACACGACAAAGACGGATAAAAACACACGGAAAAGATTTGCACACGGTAAAAACTAAAATAAACACACGGTAAAGTTAAATGCACGGTAAAGCCTCTAGACATGTGTCCGTCCTACCGGGAGGACAAACATCACAACTCTTTGCCGTGTGCCACGTAATAAATATGATATAAGAAAAGAAAAAGAAATAGCAAAATTTCTTTGCTGTGTGTATACACACGGCAAAGATCGACCAATTGGGTGACATCTCCTCGATCGATGACGTGGCAGTGGATCTGAACCGTCCGTTCCATCCAACGCTTATCCTCTCTCCTTTTCCCCTTCATGTGTCTCCTCTCTCCTCTCCTCCACACCTATGTCGTCTTCTTCTCTCGTCCACACGAATCTTCTCTGTCCCTGTTCAGGCATAGGCACAACCACCCAACTGAAGCATGACCACGGGACGCGGTCCGGCGACGGCGACATGACGTGCGGGTGCAGCGAGGCGGCCTCTACTCCTACTACCACGACTGCGAGGCAAGCTCGTCGCCTGTTGTATTTGTGGCTCTAGGTGGAAGAAGACCGGCACGAGCACATACAGGGGGACACAAGAACACACAGAGACTTTCGGCAACGCACTTGCCTTTTCTCTTGCTCTTTTTCCTTAACAAATGAAACAGATTACATCGGTTTAAATAGCTGGGTAAACGCAGCCAGCACGCACACCCACTAAGCACTCCCTTAGCATGCAACACACGGTCAAGACTCCACTAACAGCTTGATCCACTAATTTCTCCACTAACTGCACAACACACGCTTGAGTCACATGCAAGTTACTGGAGATCAGCTCACATGCACGCGGCCGCAACTAACTTTGCATTTCCGTCTCCAGTTCCCGACTCGCCCGCCTAGACTCCACGCAGCTTTGTACATGCAGCTAAACTAAACAACATAATTAACTTTGCATTGTGCACGTGAACGCGACTGTACGCACACACTGCCGCAGCTTCGACTACACACACGAACTAAAATAAACATGATGAAATAACTAATCAACAAGGTTAAAACCCAACAATCACCCCCTTAACCTTGTTGCCTTTTATTTGGAACTCCATGGAGACCTTCAATACAGCCCCGGCTGATCGCACTACAGGAAAAAGGTTAGACCCTGACGGCAAAAGGTATGCCGACGGCTTTTAGTCGGGGCCGTCGGCATACAAGGAGGTATGCCGACGGCCAAAATAAAACCGTCGGCGTACCTTTGGCCGTCGGCATATAGGACCTATGCCTACGGCTTTTTTTTTGGCCGTCGGCATACCTTTGACCGTCGGCATATAACATATATGCCTACAGCCTTACTGTGCGATCGTCGGCATACCTTTGGCCGTCGGCTTACCTAGCTGCCAGCGTGTCCAGTGCGGGTCCACCAAAAGCTATGCCTACTGCCTTTCTATGTGGCCGTCGGTATACCTTTGGCCACGGGCTTACCTAACTTTTAGGAAAAAGTCAAGACGGCGAGCATGACCGTTCATAGCTAGAGGTTGAATATTGATAAACTTTTGGTGTATCTCGGAAGAAATAGGTACTTGTGTATCTAAAAATGATTTTTACAAAAAATCATGAGCAAACTATGAGACACCTGTAGTTCAAATTTGGCCCGGTTTCAGCGGAATCGGCAGAAATTTGTCTATTTTAAAAGAGGTGTATTTTCAGCTATTGAGAGGTAGTAAATTTGTTATTTGTAGATCAAATATGACATAATATATTTAGAATTTTACTTTGTACAATTTTGTAACATATTTTTGGTAAGTGCTTCACAAAAGAAACCTTTTTTGACACTCCGAAAATGGAAAATGGTGTTTTTATTCAATGAAAAATAAAAGTTTCTTCATGAACATTGTTAGTTGTTCCATTATGCATGCTTGTGTAGAATATGGGCACATTTAAACAAACTATGCCATGAGTGTGGCCATAACATCCGTCATTTGGCCCGAAACCCAAGAATGTTCGGAGGAGATAGCTCATTTCTATGCTCACCTTTTCATCCCAGTTGTCGTATTCCAAGTTTATTATTTTTGGTGAATACTAGGACATATATAATGACACCACGCGAAGGCCTTGCATCATTTCAAGATTTTTTGAATTTTCTGGAATTTTCTAAGCCGGTTTTAGGAAAAAGTCAAGACGGCGGGCATGACCGTTCATAGCTAGAGGTTGAATATTGATAAACTTTTGGTGTATCTCTAAAGAAATAGGTACTTTTGTATCTAAAAATGATTTTTACAAAAAAATCATGAGCAAACTATGAGGCACCTGTAGTTCAAATTTGGCCCGGTTTCAACGGAATCGGCAGAAATTTGTCTATTTCAAAAGAGGTGTATTTTGAGCTATTGAGAGGTAGTAAATTTGTTATTTGTAGATCAAATATGACATAATATATTTAGAATTTTACTTTCTACAATTTTGTAATATATTTTTGGTAGGTGCTTCACAAAAAAAAAACCTTTTTGACACTCCGAAAATGGTGTTTTTATTCAATGAAAAATAAAAGTTTCTTCGTGAATATTGTTAGTTGTTCCATTATGCATGCTTGTGTAGAATATGGGCACACTTAAACAAACTATGCCATAAGTGTGGCCATAACATCCGTCATTTGGCCCGAAACCCAAGAATCTTCGGAGGAGATAGCTCATTTCTATGCTCACATTTTCATCCCAGGTTTCGTATTCCAAGTTTATTATTTTTGGTGGATACTAGGACATATATAATGACACCACGCGAAGTCCTTGCATCATTTCAAGATTTTTTGAATTTTCTGGAATTTTCTAAGCCCGTTTTAGGAAAAAGTCAAGACGGCGGGCATGACCGTTCGTAGCTAGAGGTTGAATATTGATAAACTTTGGGTGTATCTCTGAAGAAATAGGTACTTGTGTATCTAAAAATGATTTTTACAAAAAATCATGATCAAACCATGAGGCACCTGTAGTTCAAATTTGGCCCGGTTTCAGCGGAATCGGTAGAAATTTGTCTATTTCAAAAGAGGTGGATTTTGAGCTATTGAGAGGTAGTAAATTTGTTATTTGTAGATAAAATATGACATAATATATTTAGAATTTTACTTTGTACAATTTTGTAACATATTTTTGGTAGGTGCTTCACAAAAAAACCTTTTTTGACACTCCGAAAATGGAAAATGGTGTTTTTTTTCAATGAAAAATAAACGTTTCTTCGTGAACATTGTTAGTTGTTCCATTATGCATGCTTGTGTAGAATATGGGCACATTTAAACAAACTATGCCATGAGTGTGGCCATAACATCCGTCATTTGGCCCGAAACCCAAGAATCTTCGGAGGAGATAGCTCATTTCTATGCTCACCTTTTCATCCCAGTTGTCGTATTCTAAGTTTATTATTTTTGGTGGATACTAGGAAATATATAACGACACCACGCGAAGGCCTTGCATCATTTCAAGATTTTTTGAATTTTCTGGAATTTTCTAAGCCGGTTTTAGGAAAAAGTAAGGACGGCGGGCATGACCGTTCGTAGCTAGAGGTTGAATATTGATAAACTTTTGGTGTATCTCTGAAGAAATAGGTACTTGTGTATCTAAAAATTATTTTTACAAAAAATCATGAGCAAACTATGAGGCACCTGTAGTTCAAATTTGGCCCGGTTTCAACGGAATCGGCAGAAATTTGTCTATTTCAAAAGAGGTGTATTTTCAGCTATTGAGAGGTAGTAAATTTGTTATTTGTAGATAAAATATGACATAATATATTTAGAATTTTACTTTGTACAATTTTGTAACATATTTTTGGTAGGTGCTTCACAAAAAAAACCTTTTTTGACACTCCGAAAATGGAAAATGGTGTTTTTATTCAATGAAAAATAAAAGTTTCTTCGTGAACATTGTTAGTTGTTCCATTATGCATGCTTGTGTAGAATATGGGCACATTTAAACAAACTATGCCATGAGTGTGGCCATAACATCCGTCATTTGGCCCGAAACCCAAGAATGTTCGGAGGAGATAGCTCATTTCTGTGCTCACCTTTTCATCCCAGTTGTCGTATTCCAAGTTTATTATTTTTTGTGAATACTAGGACATATATAATGACACCACGCGAAGGCCTTGCATCATTTCAAGATTTTTTGAATTTTCTGGAATTTTCTAAGCCGGTTTTAGGAAAAAGTAAGGACGGCGGGCATGACCGTTCGTAGCTAGAGGTTGAATATTGATAAACTGTTGGTGTATCTCTGAAGAAATAGGTACTTGTGTATCTAAAAATGATTTTTACAAAAAATCATGAGCAAACTATGAGGCACCTGTAGTTCAAATTTGGCCCGGTTTCAACGGAATCGGCAGAAATTTGTCTATTTCAAAAGAGGTGTATTTTCAGCTATTGAGAGGTAGTAAATTTGTTATTTGTAGATAAAATATGACATAATATATTTAGAATTTTACTTTGTACAATTTTGTAACATATTTTTGGTAGGTGCTTCACAAAAAAAACCTTTTTTGACACTCCGAAAATGGAAAATGGTGTTTTTATTCAATGAAAAATAAAAGTTTCTTCGTGAACATTGTTAGTTGTTCCATTATGCATGCTTGTGTAGAATATGGGCATATTTAAACAAACTATGCCATGAGTGTGGCCATAACATCCGTCATTTGGCCCGAAACCCAAGAATCTTCGGAGGAGATAGCTCATTTCTATGCTCACCTTTTCATCCCAGTTGTCGTATTCCAAGTTTATTATTTTTGGTGGATACTAGGACATATATAATGACACGCGAGGCCTTGCATCATTTCAAGATTTTTTGAATTTTCTGGAATTTTCTAAGCCGGTTTTAGGAAAAAGTCAAGACGGCGGGCATGACCGTTCGTAGCTAGAGGTTGAATATTGATAAACTTTTGTTGTATCTCTGAAGAAACAGGTACTTGTGTATCTAAAAATGATTTTTACAAAAAATCATGAGCAAACTATGAGGCACCTGTAGCTCAAATTTGGCGCGGATTCAGCGGAATCGGCAGAAATTTGTCTATTTCAAAAGAGGTGTATTTTCAGCTATTGAGAGGTATTAAATTTGTTATTGTTAGATCCAATATGACATAATATATTTAGAATTTTACTTTGTACAATTTTGTAACATATTTTTGGTAGGTACTTCACAAAAAAAACCTTTTTGACACTCCGAAAATGGAAAATGGTGTTTTTATTCAATGAAAAATAAAAGTTTCTTCGTGAACATTGTTAGTTGTTCCATTATGCATGCTTGTGTAGAATATGGGCACATTTAAACAAACTATGCCATGAGTGTGGCCATAACATCCGTCATTTGGCCCAAAACCCAAGAATCTTCGGAGGAGATAGCTCATTTCTATGCTCACCTTTTCATCCCAGTTGTCGTATTCCAAGTTTATTATTTTTGTGGATACTAGGACATATATAATGACACCACGCGAAGTCCTTGCATCATTTCAAGATTTTTTGAATTTTCTGGAATTTTCTAAGCCGGTTTTAGGAAAAAGTCAAGACGGCGGGCATGACCGTTCGTAGCTAGAGGTTGAATATTGATAAACTTTTGGTGTATCTCTGAAGAAATAGGTACTTGTGTATCTAAAAATGATTTTTACAAAAAATCATGAGCAAACTATGAGGCACTTGTAGTTCAAATTTGGCCCGGTTTCAACGGAATCGGCAGAAATTTGTCTATTTCAAAAGAGGTGTATTTTCAGCTATTGAGAGGTAGTAAATTTGTTATTTGTAGATAAAATATGACATAATATATTTAGAATTTTACTTTGTACAATTTTGTAACATATTTTTGGTAGGTGCTTCACAAAAAAACCTTTTTTGACACTCCGAAAATGGAAAATGGTGTTTTTATTCAATGAAAAATAAAAGTTTCTTCGTGAACATTGTTAGTTGTTACATTATGCATGCTTGTGTAGAATATGGGCACATTTAAACAAACTATGCCATGAGTGTGGCCATAACATCCGTCATTTGGCCCGAAACCCAAGAATCTTCGGAGGAGATAGCTCATTTCTATGCTCACATTTTCATCCCAGTTGCCGTATTCCAAGTTTATTATTTTTGGTGGATACTAGGACATATATAATGACACCACGCGAAGGCCTTGCATCATTTCAAGATTTTTTGAAATTTCTGGAATTTTCTAATCCAGTTCTAGGAAAAAGTCAAGACGACGGGCATGACCGTTCGTAGCTAGAGCTTGAGTATTGATAAACTTTTGGTGTATCTCTGAAGAAATAGACAAATAGACCGATAAATCATACTTTTCTCCAACGGGTCTCGGGTCTCGCTGGAGGGCTCCAAGTGTTTGACTCCCAAATTCTAGTGGTTTCCATACCATATGTTTGTCGGTATTATTTGGAGTGTAGATGCCCAAGATTCCCTCCCTATTTGTGTTAGGGCTTCACCAGCATCGGCTTCTCTCTTGCAGGTTTCACAATTATTTACAGCCTGAAACTCCCGGATCTGAGAGACCTGGAGTAATCTTTTCAAGCATGTGGGTATACCATTGTCCTGGATGTTACTAGGGTCTAACCAAACAACCAAGCAATTTTCCACTTTTCTCCAACGAGTTTAGGGTTTCACCGGAGAGGGGCTCCGGAGCATCTGAGTCTCACCAAATGCTAGTGGTTGTCATACATGTGTGATTTGGGTTGTAGATATCCAAGATTACCCTCTTTGTGTTAGGGTTTCATCGTTGTCGGCTTCTGTGGCTAGTTTCACGACTACTTTAGAGCCCGAAACTCCCGGATCTGACGAATCGGGGGGAAACTTGTCAATAGTGTGGGTAGACCTTGTCATGGGTGTTCATAGGGTCTAACCAAGCACAACAAGAAATTAGTTCACTTTGCTACCCTTCCGGCCCACGTATAGGGGATAGACCGATAAGTCAGACTTTTTTCTCTAGCGGGTCTAGGTTAATGTCTTATCTTGACATCCTAGGGAGGTTTTGACAACGCGATGTGCTTCCGTTACTGTGACGACGCTTTGGCGTAACGTGGTGTCGGTTGTGTTTTAACTTTGGTTTCGCTATCGGCACTCCAGGGTCTCGTCGGAATATTTTTCCATCGTGTGTGGGATGCTCCTTTGGCGGTTGGTGTGTGCACATTACCTTTGATTCTTCCGACGCTCTCCATTCCCGCGGTGCCGACCTGAGTTTCTCGGCGGAGCTCCTAGAACTAGCGTTCTCTCCTTGAGGTTTTTTAAGGCGTTCGTCGCCTCGGTTTGTGGCTTCTTATTGTTCCATGCTCGTGATATGCATCATTTCCTTTTAGATACTTGGATATGCACACAACGCGGTACATTAACGTGTGTTGTCCCCGGACTCGAAGTGGATCAAAGGATTTTTTGTGGCCTTTTTTCGGAAACCATCTATCCGTTGATTGGTAGTGGGTGCGCATAAAATTTATCTAGAGAACCGTGTACGAAAGCGAGAGACCCAAAAGAATTTCAGGAAGGAATACACATGCATTTGGCCAATGGGATACTTGGAAGCCGCCTCCACGGATCCCTGCTCCGAACTGATCTGAACCGTGCAGCTACACCCGATCGGTGGTATCCTTTCTTCTTCTTCTATATGGAGCGAAAATTTCACATTTGGAGCCAAAATTTGGACACGCTCGCAAGAATTTCAATTTGGACCGAGTGGGACTTTGGGCCCAAAATAAACAAGATAGACCACCGACACCTCCCACGTTTCGTTCCCAGTTCACCCTCACCACCTCCCACCTCTCCATCCCCCTCGCATTCTCTCTCCTCCCTGCGATCCAATCGCGCCGACCCTAGCCACCTTGCCGGCAGCTCCCCTCCGCCGTCGCCCCCTACCCCAGCCCCGGATGCTCCTCCTTTTCGCCATGCCCTCCTCCTCTAGGAGGCCCGTAGCAAATCGAGGCCATCTTCCCCAGCACGCCTGCGACCGAGGCGCCGCGCCCGAGAGCCACGGCGTCGCGGCCGGCTGGCTCGCCGGCGCGCGCGTCTAGCGATGTGCGTCGCTCCGTCGAGCTGGCCGGACTACGGTGTGTGCCCGTGTCCTAGCGTTTTGGTGGCGGCGTTATATGCTCGGACGGTGTCTCCGGCACCAGGACGACGACGACGGCGCTGGCAGGTGGCTCCGACGGACGTCAATCAACTCGCGTTGTAGGGACGGCTAGTCTTCTCGGAGGGGGCGGCCGTCTTCTGCGTTTTCTCCGCCCTGGCCATCGATCCAAGCTGTCACTGCTCGCCGGCCTCATCCGCCACCGTTTTCGCGAGGACGCCCAATGACAGCCAGATCCTGGACGTGCCGAACTCAAGGCCGGGTACAGCAAGGAAACCCGCCCGCACTGCTACGGCCGGCGAGCTGCTGCTTCTGCCCGCGTAAAATCTTCACGCGCCTGCTGGTGCTGAGTGCTGACGGGGGAGCTGCTGCTGCCGGTGTCCTCCTCGAGCAGAAGGCGACGTCTTCCCCGAGCTGCAGCTTGATGGCCACCACTTCCACCTGATACCAGCCACCACTACGGCGAGGACAGCTTCAGAGACTTGCTCAAGGGAGTCAATCGTTGCCTCCTCCTTCCAACCAAGACGACGATGCTAAGGTAATACACACCCCAAAATCTGTAGCGAGGTGTAGATGTAGATGCTTTTAAATTCAGATTATATGTCATGATCTAGAATTGCAAATTTTATATCTAGGATTTTTTTTAGATAAAAGGTAAATTTTATTACCCGACTTTGAGTTAACAAAGCCACCAGTTCACAAACAGCAAGCCACAACACGGGTCCACACGACAACACAGGAGCTGGGCAACACAGCTTAGCCGACTAGCGAAAGAAAAAAAAAAACGGTAACTTCCACCACACCATCAGTGAACCAGCGAGGAAACTCGGGGAGGAAGGCAGGTGGCGTGGATCGTCTTTAGCTTGTCAGTGAGCCATCTAGCGCCCTCCCGATCCAGCGGCTTCATGAGCGGCGTCCCCTGTAGAAATAGCATGGTTTTGAAGATAACATCAGCCGGGTGATTAATACACTTCTTAGCGATGGTCAGTTTATTCCGCACATTCCATAATGCCCACGATTGAGCAAGAAAAAGACACCACACACAATCTACGGGCCCTCCCGGAAATTAGCTGCAGCTTGGCAAAAAGTGGGCAAAAGTGGTGGGGCTCCAATCCCTCCAAGGATTTGACGCATCACCGCCCAAGCAAAGCCAGCAATAGAACACGTGAAGAACATATGAGAGGCATCCTCGTGGAGACCGCACAGCGCACAGTTGCCGTCCGAAGGCCCCTGCCTTGTCACCAACTGTGCACCGAGGGGAGTCTGTCCAGGATAAGCTGCCAAGAGAAAATCTTAATCTTCAACGGAACTCTGGCCCTCCAAATATCACGGAAGCAGGCCACAGTCGCCCTTGGGCTAACGCCTTATACATACAGCGCACCGAATAGGTGTGAGACGGTTCTAGGGTCCACCTAATTTGTAACACCTGGGGGTGTTACCTGTTTGTTTTGCTTGCATCATCTGCATCCCATAAGCATTGCATCATGTTTTCCAAACCACTCAAAACTATCCCTGTTATCAAACCCTAATGGTAACTTTCCAATTCAACTCAAATTTCAAATCTTTCCAATCATATGGCATGATCAAATGGTGGTTTGAAAATCCAATTCTTGCAACCTATTAAATTCATTAATGTTTGCATACTTGCTTGAGTTTATTAAATAAAAATTGTTGCTTTCCAAAATTTTTCCCAAATCAAACTAATAGTTGAAGTCCAACTAACCATTTAAAAACCAACTAATTTTACAAATTTGAAAATCATTACCAACCTTGCTTTTGCTCATTGTTTGCAAATCAATAAAAATTTAATTATAAATAAAAACAACCCCAAAAAATCTATCCTTCTCTCTCTTTGCTATTTTGCAAAAAAAAAAAGAAAGAAAAAATAAAATAACAAAAGGAGAGGGCAGCCCCATCCTCTTTTCCCAAAGCCCACCTCCTATTTTCCCTTTCCACCTAAGCCCAACTTACCTCTGGCCCATTCTTTCCTCGTACGGCAGTGCATCGAAGATGCACACGTCGACCACGCAGGAAACTGACGGCCACCGCTCCATCCCCCATCCATAAAGCTGGACTCCCACCTACCTCTGCCCTAACCTAGCCACCCTAGGTCCTCTTCCTCCTGCGCCGCCGTCCTCTTTCCTTACCCTCCCCGAATTTTTCTCTGTCTGAATCTCTGCAGACCTGAACCACGTAGACCACCACCTCCCTCCCCTAGCTCCAACCGCCTTGGTCACCTCGAGGAGAAATCGACGACGGGAATGGAAACCCCACCCCGTTCTCGTCGAGTTTGGTGAAGGAAGGGAGCGGGAGAGTGCCCGAGTCCGCCGCGCCATCGCCGGGAATCCACCTGCTGCGCCACCGTCGCCACCGAGCGCTCCTCTCCGCCCCTCGCTGTAAGCCCCTGGCCGCCTCCGCCCTTGCCTCCTTCCCTCTCGGCGACCACGCAGCCGCACCGGCCGGCCACCGCACGACCACCGCCCCGCCGCACGCACACGGCGGCGCCACCGCGCGCAGCGGCCGCGGCGCACGATCCCGGCAGCGGTCGCTCCCTGCTCCCTGACGCTCGCTGTACCTGAAACTGCAACAGCAGAAGTTCAGTTAGTTTCAGACTTAGCGCGAAAACTGAACCTGATAACTAAACCTGCTCGTGTGTTGTCAAGAAACAAGCAATAGCCGCACTGGCAGCAGCGCCGCGCGCGCAAGGAGAGCTCGCGGGTTCGACCCCCACCTCCCGCGCATTAGCCACAGCTTTTGCTGTTTTATTTTTCAGATCTACACAGCACCCTTATTTTTCGCACAGGTCCTTGTCTATTACTTCTAGGTCCCTGCAGTTTTGTTTTAAGTCCCTAGTTGTGGAAGAAAATGGCAGATTAACCACCAAACTTTAAAATTGCCTAACTAATTATTTACAACTCTAAATTTAACATTTTTAATATGTTTTCAATACCAAATTTAATACTCTATCTAATTAAGCCATTTGTTTTCTGTTTTGAACATTGCAAATAATTTCAAATTTCAAATTCAAACTATTCCTTTCACATTTGCTAAAATCCATAACTAATTCATTATTAATCCAAATCATACAAATAAAATATGTTTTCCATACCATTTTGAACCACCAATTCAAATATAAATTTTGTTTCATGGTTTGAATAAAATTGCCTAAACAATTTAAATCTTGTTTAATTCAATTAAAACTTGTTTAATATTGTTTAATTCATAACTAAATAATCCAAAGTCCAATTTCAATATGTGAAACATGTAATCCAACTAAATTTGATGTTCTTTTCAAATATCAACTTTGTTATTTGTTTTGAATATTTTAAGTGGTTGAAAACAACAAATACTTGTGTGTTCCCTTTAAGGCACCCAAAATTTCCCTAAGTTAATAATAAAATTCTAAATTGCTACACCCTATTTTAAATTGGTTCTATTGTTGTTATTTTGCTGTTTTCCTCATCATGCATCATGCTAATCCACCTTCACCTGTTGATTAGTTGGAAAACAAATCATCTAACCATAATTCATGGGCTGTTCATATGCAACTCAAATTGCATATGGGTCCATTTAAATTTGTTTATCTTGTCAACTAGTTTACCTTGATGCATCTTTAAACTTGTCATGCATCCATATCTTGATCATGCTGGATCTTTTGCCGTAGTAGTAATTGTTGCATTCCGGTGTTTGTTCGAGGTTCGTTGCTTCTTCCCGGATAGGACGTTGAGATGATGTGAGCAACGACAAGTTCTGCTACCTTGCGGGATCTCAGGCAAGCATACTTGCTGCCATATGGCTGCCTTTCATCACTTGTTACCGATTCTTTCCGTTGATTCTTATTTGCTAGCCTTAGTGGTAGTTGTTTCTGTTACGAACCCATCATGAATCCCTTAACCTTGATATTGCCTCACCTCCATACCTACCGCCTTTGTTTGTGCCTGTTCTTATCTAGCATGCTTAGGGTTGCTTTTGCTCGAGCCTGTTGTCGGTTACTTCTTTTACTATCGTACTATTATTGTTGTTACCGTACCGGGGGCTCGAATGTTAATCAATCAACCTGTTAATAATAATATGCTGATAAGGCACCGGCAGGAGGCCCCTTGGTTTTGAGGCCTGCTAGTCGACCCTAATAGGAAAAGGGTCTTGTCTACTGATCCATGATGAGCGTGCTCACCGCATCCGGGTGGTAGTATGGGACCCCCCTCGACTTAGACCTGATCTGCAGCTTGTCCGAAGAGCCACACTTAGTTCGGGTGTTCCATTTGCTCCTTTGCATAATGGGTGGCGCCCCCATGGTTACTGGTTATGATGATGATGATGCATATAGGGCGAGGCCTGTGGTGCCGGGGGGGGTGTGGTTTTCACCCCTGCGCTTAGCGGACTGGCCGGGACCTTATAGCTCCGTGGCTCCTAGGATGGGTTGTAGAGATGGTTTGGGTCGTGTCAAGTCCACCTAAGTTTTAGTTGGTGGCTTGAGTGTGTACGGGTACTGGAGCACACCCTGCAGGGATAAATCTTCTCGAGAAGCCGTGTTTTCCGCGGTTATGGATTACTTGGTGAAAGTACTGGCTAACAAGTACTCAGACAACTTACACCTAATGATAATAACTTGACTAGTAATAGTCTTATTGACACAACAACCTGATCCATTATTCATTAATCCAACTGTGTGAGTTATCCTCGGATTGCTTCTTCGGATAAGGGGCGAGATCCAGGATGGGTTTGTTTGGAGTTACTTCAGTTGGTTACTATCCTCGATCTTATCTTCTTTCTGTTAGCCGGAAGTTGTAGTATCTCTCTGTAGTTGTTAGTGCAGCCCGCTGTCGCTTATTTGCAATAACCCTTCCTTTCCGTTGATCCTAAAGTATTTGTATCTTGTGATGACTGGCTACGCCGGTAACTGTGAGTAAGGGTTTTATCCCCCTTGCCAGTACTTAACCGTACTGACCCACGATCTCTTTCGTGGCTGCAAATTCCAACTTGCAGTCAACAGGTTTGAAGTCTGACGACGTTAGCTTGGGAATCCCTCCGGCTTGGCCTGGGCAGGGATTGGACGCTCTCGGTTATCTTCAGGACTCTTAGTCCAGTTTGCATCTTGTCCGTAGCCGGACGCTATTTGTTTCTTCCGCTGTGTTTTGGATCTTTGTATTGTATCAGTTGTAACCCCGGCTCGTTTGAGTCATCTTGTATCTATCTGTTTCTGTTGTAATTGTGGATTATTCGTGAACTATTGTAATGTTATCATAAATGGCAACCTGGAATCGGTTATTATGTGGATTTTGGCGGGAATGCTGAAATCTGCATAGTGCCCGATCTCGGGGCGTCACATAATTGCATCCGGTTCGGAGGAGAGTGTGGTCGCGGAGATGACCCCCATCACTTCTCCCCACAATCTCACCCCTTCTGAGTCAAGGGAGCGCCTAAAACGGCATCCCTCACGAACCACCGAATTCACCGAAACCGACGTGTCTTCGCAGATGCTAAAGAGGGAAGGGAAAGTGTCCTTAAGGGGGCCCTCCCCGTGCCACCAGTCCAGCCAGAACTTAGTGCGTCTACCGTCGCCTACCTCATGTCTAGCCCCCAGTTTGAAGAGATGTTTAATCTGATGAAGGCTTTTCCAGAACGCCGAGCCCCCCTGAGCTCGGGAAGAGAAGATATCGCCCGTCTCGGTGTACTTGGCTCTCAACAGGGTTGCCCAGATGGAGGAGTCCATCTCATAGAGCTTCCAAACCCACTTTAACAACAGCGCCTTATTCCTGTGACGCGAATTCGTCAGCCCTAGCCCCCCACACTCCCTAGGGCGACACACCGAGGGCCAGTTCACCATATGATACTTGCGGTTCGGACCCGAGCCTTCCCAGAAAAATCTAGCACGGATGGAGTCGAATTGGACGTGGACTCCCTCCAGGAGTAAAAACAGCCCCATAGCATAGGAGGGCAGGTTATCTAAGCAGGAGTTCGACAGAATGAGGCGGCCGCCAGAGGATAGAAACCTGCCCATCCAGGGTTCTACCCTGGCGCCAAGTTTCTCAACAAGGAACGCCCACTGCTCAACGGTGAGTTTGCGGTCCGCGATCGGAAGACCAAGATAAATGAACGGAAGTTTACCCAACTTACAGTTCAGCTGTCTGGCAACCCGGATCTGAGCCTCACTATCCTCACCTAGCACAAAAACTTCGCTCTTGTGATAGTTAATCTTCAAACCCGACATGTTCTCGAAGCACATGAGCAGGAATTTCAAATGGGCTATGACGGAGGGGGAGTTTTGGATCAAAATAATTGTGTCATCCGCATATTGCAGATGAGACACTCCCCCGGGCACGAGGTGGGGCACAACCCCCTGGATGTGACCAGCCGCACAGGCAGCTGATAGAATAGCCGACAAACCCTCCGCCACGTAGTTAAATAGAAGAGGGGACAAAGGGTCCCCTTGGCGCACTCCACGCTTATTACGGAAAAACGGTCCCATCTCCCCGTTGATGGAAATCGCCGTTTGCCCCCCAGCTACCAGCTGGGAAATCCGGTGGACGAAGCCGGAGTCGAAGCCTAGCAATATCTATCCTACCGAGGATAAAGTCGTTAAGGACATGAAGCACCCCATGCTTCACCAACGGCCAACACTTCTTAAAGAATTCGTCCATTTTAAATTTGTCCATTTTAAATTTGTCCATCATGGATGTGGTTTAGGGGTAGAATCCAATTAAGTGTGGTTTACTTGAATGTGAGAGTGTGAGTGATTCTGAAATCATTTTCCTATTAGATGTCTCTAGAAATATGTTATGATTGTATGAGTGTGCTGCAAGGTTCATGGTTGTCTGAGCATACAAAAGGGCGTACAACTTTACTTATTTGAATCCTCATGCTCGTACCAGGTGATGGGCTTGTTAGCTGTTTGGAAAACCTCCTCTTAATTCAACAATTGCAGTTTGTTTTTTATGCAGCAGGGGAAACTATCTAATAAATTATTTTGACTGCACGCGGACATTGATTTTCTCATAGTTTGATTCTGATGTTCTCTATGAGTTCGAGTACATGGAATATGTTATTCACTTATGTGACACCATCTTCCCTATTTTTAACATGTGAGATCTGCAAATAATTTATTATGCATTCTGTTGGCTTTAAATAGATAAACTGGGCTCATAAGTCTGGTATTTTTGCCAAAACAAATTATATGTATGCATCGGTGCCCCCTATATGAATACGTAGTGGCGGCGGCCATTAGAGAAGGTCTGGACTTCGGTGCCCTCAATATGAATACTTAGGCGGTTCTAGATATGATTTGTTGCTGCCTACATCTTCGGCTTGTAATCATGAGCGTAACTGCTAGATAGATGTGCTTGTGTTTTGTCAATGTGTTCTGGTGTATACAGTGTGTAAATGATCAACTTACACACAGATTCGAATTTCCATTGTTTGCATGTTATGCTTAAGAATTTCCCAATTGTTAAGGACCTACTGCAGCGCATACACATCTCCTAAACTAGAAAGATAATTAAACGATCGTCTCACGTATAGGGCAAAAATCCGTACTATTTTCCAATTTAGTGGTTTGTTCTAGTGCTTAATAACTAATTCTCGGCGGCTGTCCATGAATATCTGAACATGAACTCTGCATTTCTGTATGTTTGTTTCAGGATGGCATCGTCGAGAGCGTGGACGGCGCTGCTGGTTTGAGGCTGGACTTGGTTTACTGCCACATGGAGACGCATGGCGAGTCATGCATCAAAGTTGCTGGAATTAGTTGAGTGATGGTATGTTGTGCCTTGCACCGTCAACGCTGGCGTCCTCGCCGGAACAAGGTCGCCTCCGTGCATCCGGTGAGAAGTCTTAAGCCTAAAATCTCTCTGCGCCCCTTGAAGAAACCGATCTTGCATGGTGCTCACCCTAGTATATAAAAAAATGAGATCTTGCCCTGCTTTTAGTGCTCACAGTTGGCTCCTGTGAGCTATAGGATCTGCACGCACATTTTTTCCAAGCAGAGATGCAGCACTATTTATGCACATATCTGTCCACCAAACCTGTAGATCTCGTTTATTTTATATCTTTGGCAGCCATTTGATACATACTTTCTTAAATCTGCAATGCACCATTTTGTAATGGACAGGACTCTTGGATATTACTTGTATGTTGACTGCATGTAAATCCTTTTTTTCATGTTAATAATGCCAAACAACTTAAACATAAGGTGTTTGTGTGTGTGTGTTGCTGAGCACACTGGTTTCCTGGGGTTGGTCGTGTAGGTAATGGATCAACCCTTGTTGAGAGAATTCTGAAGTCTTGGTGGGCAGGTGGAGGCGATTGCGGTGGCTGCGCTTTTTGTTCACCACTGTGATTTCTTAATGGGTGTAAATAAATGATGTCACTTTGACTGGCACGTAGAATCATGTTATGTAATTGTGTAATTGTGTGATTTTTTTTAATTCTGGTCAGAAGCTATGCCGACGGCATAAGCCGTGGGCATACATCACAAAAGCCGTCGGCATAGCTCCACGCGCGCGCGAGGCCGTCGGCATACCTTCTTTGGCCGTCGGCATAGCTCGCTCAGCGAAGCCATGAATGCTGCCACGTGTCCAGTTAGGCCGCAGGCATAGCTTAAAATGCCGTCGGCATAGCTCCATCCGCGAGCGACATGGATGTGCCACGTGGCACAGTTTGGCTGTCGGCATAGCTCCTTTTGGCCGTCGGCATAGAGCTATGCCGACGGCCTTTCTATGCCGACGGTTTTTTGGGAGCTATGCTTATGAAGAAGTTGCCGACGACGTTTTGCCGTAGGCATACAGTCTACCGTAGGCATAGCTATATGCCGACGGCTTTTGGGGATACGCCGACGGTACCTGGCCGTCGGCATATAGACTGTTTCCTACAGTGTCGTCGGCGGTCGCATCAGCAAGAAGCGCCCGCTCCTTCTTCGGCTCGGTGCAGTCCCTTGAGAAATGGCCATAGACTTGGCAGTTGTAGCAGCGAACCTTTCGAATATCGAAGTTGCTCCTCCTCTTGCCGGCGCTGCTGCGGTCGCGTGCACGCACTCCTCCTCTCTGTGGGAGCAAGCGACTTCCCGCCATGGTTGTCGCCTCGTTCGCCGCTGGCTTGTGCGCGCCGCCGTGAGCGTTCCTCGAACGCTTTGAGCCTGCCCAGCGCCTCCTCGAACGCCATCTTGTCGACGTCGCAGAACTGCTCGATCCCGGCCACCGCGGAGTACAGCCCGTCGGGCACGGTGTCGAGAAGCTTCTTCACCATTGCGGCGTCGCCGAGCGTCGCGCCAAGGCTGGCGTACCTTGCGGCCATGCCGCTGATCTTGCCGGCGTAGTCGTCCAGCAGCTCCTCGTCCGCCATGTGCAGCCTGTCGAACTCGCCTCGGAGAGTGGAGAGCCGCGCCGCCTTGACGCGATCAGCGCCGACGAACCTCGTCTTGAGGCTGTCCCACACCTCTTTCGCCGTCTTCTTCGTGGACACTTGCATGAGGATGTCCTCAGACAACGCGCCGAGGAGCTGCGCCCTCGCCGTCTTGTTCTTCTTCTCGTCCACCGCCACGCCATCCGCAGGGGACACCGCCTCCCGACGCCCGCGGCGTCGAGGATTGCCTCCACCTTGATAGCCCCGGTGTAGTTCGTCGGCGTCAACATCGGGCAGGAGAGCGACACCGTGCTCCCTCCAGCGCCGTGTGGAACCAACGCCATGGCTCTGATACCAAGTGTTGTATTTGTGGCTCTAGGTGGAAGAAGACCGGCACGAGCACATACAGGGGGACACAAGAACACACAGAGACTTTCGGCAACGCACTTGCCTTTTCTCTTGCTCTTTTTCCTTAACAAATGAAACAGATTACATCGGTTTAAATAGCTGGGTAAACGCAGCCAGCACGCACACCCACTAAGCACTCCTTAGCATGCAACACACGGTCAAGACTCCACTAACAGCTTGATCCACTAATTTCTCCACTAACTGCACAACACACGCTTGAGTCACATGCAAGTTACTGGAGATCAGCTCACATGCACGCGGCCGCAACTAACTTTGCATTTCCGTCTCCAGTTCCCGACTCGCCCGCCTAGACTCCACGCAGCTTTGTACATGCAGCTAAACTAAACAACATAATTAACTTTGCATTGTGCACGTGAACGCGACTGTACGCACACACTGCCGCAGCTTCGACTACACACACGAACTGAAATAAACATGATGAAATAACTAATCAACAAGGTTAAAACCCAACACCCCCTTAACCTTGTTGCCTTTTATTTGGAACTCCATGGAGACCTTCAATACAGCCCCGGCTGATCGCACTACAGGAAAAAGGTTAGACCCTGACGGCAAAAGGTATGCCGACGGCTTTTAGTCGGGGCCGTCGGCATACAAGGAGGTATGCCGACGGCCAAAATAAAACCGTCGGCGTACCTTTGGCCGTCGGCATATAGGACCTATGCCTACGGCTTTTTTTTTGGCCGTCGGCATACCTTTGACCGTCGGCATATAACATATATGCCTACAGCCTTACTGTGCGATCGTCGGCATACCTTTGGCCGTCGGCTTACCTAGCTGCCAGCGTGTCCAGTGCGGGTCCACCAAAAGCTATGCCTACTGCCTTTCTATGTGGCCGTCGGTATATTGGCCACGGGCTTACCTAACTTTTAGGAAAGTCAAGACGGCGAGCATGACCGTTCATAGCTAGAGGTTGAATATTGATTTTGGTGTATCTCGGAAGAAATAGGTACTTGTGTATCTAAAAATGATTTTTAAAAAATCATGAGCAAACTATGAGACACCTGTAGTTCAAATTTGGCCCGGTTTCAGCGGAATCGGCAGAAATTTGTCTATTTTAAAAGAGGTGTATTTTCAGCTATTGAGAGGTAGTAAATTTGTTATTTGTAGATCAAATATGACATAATAGAATTTTACTTTGTACAATTTTGTAACATATTTTTGGTAAGTGCTTCACAAAAGAAACCTTTTTTGACACTCCGAAAATGGAAAATGGTGTTTTATTCAATGAAAAATAAGTTTCTTCATGAACATTGTTAGTTGTTCCATTATGCATGCTTGTGTAGAATATGGGCACATTTAAACAAACTATGCCATGAGTGTGGCCATAACATCCGTCATTTGGCCCGAAACCCAAGAATGTTCGGAGGAGATAGCTCATTTCTATGCTCACCTTTTCATCCCAGTTGTCGTATTCCAAGTTTATTATTTTTGGTGAATACTAGGACATATATGACACCACGCGAAGGCCTTGCATCATTTCAAGATTTTTGAATTTTCTGGAATTTTCTAAGCCGGTTTTAGGAAAAAGTCAAGACGGCGGGCATGACCGTTCATAGCTAGAGGTTGAATATTGATAAACTTTTGGTGTATCTCTAAAGAAATAGGTACTTTTGTATCTAAAAATGATTTTTTTACAAAATCATGAGCAAACTATGAGGCACCTGTAGTTCAAATTTGGCCCGGTTTCAACGGAATCGGCAGAAATTTGTCTATTTCAAAAGAGGTGTATTTTGAGCTATTGAGAGGTAGTAATTTGTTATTTGTAGATCAAATATGAATATTTAGAATTTTACTTTCTACAATTTTGTAATATTTTTGGTAGGTGCTTCACAAAAAAACCTTTTTGACACTCCGAAAATGGTGTTTTTATCAATGAAAATAAAAGTTTCTTCGTGAATATTGTTAGTTGTTCCATTATGCATGCTTGTGTAGAATATGGGCACACTTAAACAAACTATGCCATAAGTGTGGCCATAACATCCGTCATTTGGCCGAAACCCAAGAATCTTCGGAGGAGATAGCTCATTTCTATGCTCACATTTCATCCCAGGTTTCGTATTCCAAGTTTATTATTTTTGGTGGATACTAGGACATATATAATGACACCACGCGAAGTCCTTGCATCATTTCAAGATTTTTTGAATTTTCTGGAATTTTCTAAGCCCGTTTTAGGAAAAGTCAAGACGGCGGGCATGACCGTTCGTAGCTAGAGGTTGAATATTGATAAAATTGGGTATCTCTGAAGAAATAGGTACTTGTGTATCTAAAAATGATTTTTACAAAAAATCATGATCAAACCATGAGGCACCTGTAGTTCAAATTTGGCCCGGTTTCAGCGGAATCGGTAGAAATTTGTCTATTTCAAAAGAGGTGGATTTTGAGCTATTGAGAGGTAGTAAATTGTTATTTGTAGATAAAATATGACATAATATTTAGAATTTTACTTTGTACAATTTTGTAACATATTTTTGGTAGGTGCTTCACAAAAAAACCTTTTTTGACACTCCGAATGGAAAATGGTGTTTTTTCAATGATAAACGTTTCTTCGTGAACATTGTTAGTTGTTCCATTATGCATGCTTGTGTAGAATATGGGCACATTTAAACAAACTATGCCATGAGTGTGGCCATAACATCCGTCATTTGGCCCGAAACCCAAGAATCTTCGGAGGAGATAGCATTTCTATGCTCACCTTTTCATCCCAGTTGTCGTATTCTAAGTTTATTATTTTTGGTGGATACTAGGAAATATATAACGACACCACGCGAAGGCCTTGCATCATTTCAAGATTTTTTGAATTTTCTGGAATTTTCTAAGCCGGTTTTAGGAAAAAGTAAGGACGGCGGGCATGACCGTTCGTAGCTAGAGGTTGAATATTGATAAACTTTTGGTGTATCTCTGAAGAAATAGGTACTTGTGTATCTAAAAATTATTTTTACAAAAAATCATGAGCAAACTATGAGGCACCTGTAGTTCAAATTTGGCCCGGTTTCAAACGGAATCGGCAGAAATTTGTCTATTTCAAAAGAGGTGTATTTCAGCTATTGAGAGGTAGTAAATTTGTTATTTGTAGATAAAATATGACATAATATATTTAGAATTTTACTTTGTACAATTTTGTAACATATTTTTGGTAGGTGCTTCACAAAAAAACCTTTTTTGACACTCCGAAAATGGAAAATGGTGTTTTTATTCAATGAAAATAAAAGTTTCTTCGTGAACATTGTTAGTTGTTCCATTATGCATGCTTGTGTAGAATATGGGCACATTTAAACAAACTATGCCATGAGTGTGGCCATAAATCCGTCATTTGGCCCGAAACCCAAGAATGTTCGGAGGAGATAGCTCATTTCTGTGCTCACCTTTTCATCCCAGTTGTCGTATTCCAAGTTTTATTATTTTTTGTGAATACTAGGACATATAATGACACCACGCGAAGGCCTTGCATCATTTCAAGATTTTTTGAATTTTCTGGAATTTTCTAAGCCGGTTTTAGGAAAAAGTAAGGACGGCGGGCATGACCGTTCGTAGCTAGAGGTTGAATATTGATAAACTTGGTGTATCTCTGAAGAAATAGGTACTTGTGTATCTAAAAATGATTTTTACAAAAATCATGAGCAAACTATGAGGCACCTGTAGTTCAAATTTGGCCCGGTTTCAACGGAATCGGGCAGAAATTTGTCTATTTCAAAGAGGTGTATTTTCAGCTATTGAGAGGTAGTAAATTTGTTATTTGTAGATAATATGACATAATATATTTTAGAATTTTACTTTGTACAATTTTGTAACATATTTTTGGTAGGTGCTTCACAAAAAAAACCTTTTTTGACACTCCGAAAATGGAAAATGGTGTTTTTATTCAATGAAAAATAAAAGTTTCTTCGTGAACATTGTTAGTTGTTCCATTATGCATGCTTGTGTAGAATATGGGCATATTTAACAAACTATGCCATGAGTGTGGCCATAACATCCGTCATTTGGCCCGAAACCCAAGAATCTTCGGAGGAGATAGCTCATTTCTATGCTCACCTTTTCATCCCAGTTGTCGTATTCCAAGTTATTTTTTGGTGGATACTAGGACATATATACACCACGCGAAGGCCTTGCATCATTTCAAGATTTTTTGAATTTTCTGGAATTTTCTAAGCCGGTTTTAGGAAAAAGTCAAGACGGCGGGCATGACCGTTCGTAGTAGAGGTTGAATATTGATAAACTTTTGTTGTATCTCTGAAGAAACAGGTACTTGTGTATCTAAAAATGATTTTTACAAAAAATCATGAGCAAACTATGAGGCACCTGTAGCTCAAATTTGGCGCGGAGCGGAATCGGCAGAAATTTGTCTATTTCAAAAGAGGTGTATTTTCAGCTATTGAGAGGTATTAAATTTGTTATTGTTAGATCCAATATGACATAATATATTTAGAATTTTACTTTGTACAATTTTGTAACATTTTTGGTAGGTACTTCAAAAAAAACCTTTTTGACACTCCGAAAATGGAAAATGGTGTTTTTATTCAATGAAAAAAAGTTTCTTCGTGAACATTGTTAGTTGTTCCATTATGCATGCTTGTGTAGAATATGGGCACATTTAAACAAACTATGCCATGAGTGTGGCCATAACATCCGTCATTTGGCCCAAAACCCAAGAATCTTCGGAGGAGATAGCTCATTTCTATGCTCACCTTTTCATCCCAGTTGTCGTATTCCAAGTTTATTATTTTTGTGGATACTAGGACATATAATGACCACGCGAAGTCCTTGCATCATTTCAAGATTTTTTGAATTTTCTGGAATTTTCTAAGCCGGTTTAGGAAAAAGTCAAGACGGCGGGCATGACCGTTCGTAGCTAGAGGTTGAATATTGATAAACTTTTGGTGTATCTCTGAAGAAATAGGTACTTGTGTATCTAAAAATGATTTTTACAAAAAATCATGAGCAAACTATGAGGCACTTGTAGTTCAAATTTGGCCCGGTTTCAACGGAATCGGCAGAAATTTGTCTATTTCAAAAGAGGTGTATTTTCAGCTATTGAGAGGTAGTAAATTTGTTATTTGTAGATAAAATATGACATAATATATTTAGAATTTTACTTTGTACAATTTTGTAACATATTTTTGGTAGGTGCTTCACAAAAAACCTTTTTTGACTCCGAAATGGAAAATGGTTTTTTTATTCAATGAAAAATAAAAGTTTCTTCGTGAACATTGTTAGTTGTTACATTATGCATGCTTGTGTAGAATATGGGCACATTTAAACAAACTATGCCATGAGTGTGGCCATAACATCCGTCATTTGGCCCGAAACCCAAGAATCTTCGGAGGAGATCTTTCTATGCTCACATTTTCATCCCAGTTGCCGTATTCCAAGTTTATTATTTTTGGTGGATACTAGGACATATATAATGACACCACGCGAAGGCCTTGCATCATTTCAAGATTTTTTGAAATTTCTGGAATTTTCTAATCCAGTTCTAGGAAAAAGTCAAGACGACGGGCATGACCGTTCGTAGCTAGAGCTTGAGTATTGATAAACTTTTGGTGTATCTCTGAAGAAATAGACAAATAGACCGATAAATCATACTTTTCTCCAACGGGTCTCGGGTCTCGCTGGAGAGGGCTCCAAAGTGTTTGACTCCCACCAAATTCTAGTGGTTTCCATACCATATGTTTGTCGGTATTATTTGGAGTGTAGATGCCCAAGATTCCCTCCCTATTTGTGTTAGGGCTTCACCAGCATCGGCTTCTCTCTTGCAGGTTTCACAATTATTTACAGCCTGAAACTCCCGGATCTGAGAGACCTGGAGTAATCTTTTCAAGCATGTGGGTATACCATTGTCCTGGATGTTACTAGGGTCTAACCAAACACAACCAAGCAATTAGTTCCACTTTTCTCCAACGAGTTTAGGGTTTCACCGGAGAGGGGCTCCGGAGCATCTGAGTCTCACCAAATGCTAGTGGTTGTCATACATGTGTGATTTGGGTTGTAGATATCCAAGATTACCTCACTCTTTGTGTTAGGGTTTCATCGTTGTCGGCTTCTCTGTGGCTAGTTTCACGACTACTTATAGAGCCCGAAACTCCCGGATCTGACGAATCGGGGGGAAACTTGTCAATAGTGTGGGTAGACCCTTGTCATGGGTGTTCATAGGGTCTAACCAAGCACAACCAAGAAATTAGTTCCACTTTGCTACCCCTTCCGGCCCACGTATAGGGGATAGACCGATAAGTCAGACTTTTTTCTCTAGCGGGTCTAGGTTAATGTCTATCTTGACATCCTAGGGAGGTTTTGACAACGCGATGTGCTTCCGTTACTGTGACGACGCTTTGGCGTAACGTGGTGTCGGTTGTGTTTTAACTTTGGTTTCGCTATCGGCACTCCAGGGTCTCGTCGGAATATTTTTCCATCGTGTGTGGGATGCTCCTTTGGCGGTTGGTGTGTGCACATTACCTTTGATTCTTCCGACGCTCTCCATTCCCGCGGTGCCGACCTGAGTTTCTCGGCGGAGCTCCTAGAACCTAGCGTTCTCTCCTTGAGGTTTTTTAAGGCGTTCGTCGCCTCGGTTTGTGGCTTCTTATTGTTCCATGCTCGTGATATGCATCATTTCCTTTTAGAGACTTGGATATGCACACAACGCGGTACATTAACGTGTGTTGTCCCCGGACTCGAAGTGGATCAAAGGATTTTTTGTGGCCTTTTTTCGGAAACCATCTATCCGTTGATTGGTAGTGGGTGCGCATAAAATTTATCTAGAGAACCGTGTACGAAAGCGAGAGACCCAAAAGAATTTCAGGAAGGAATACACATGCATTTGGCCAATGGGATACTTGGAAGCCGCCTCCCACGGATCCCTGCTCCGAACTGATCTGAACCGTGCAGCTACACCCGATCCGGTGGTATCCTTTCTTCTTCTTCTATATGGAGCGAAAATTTCACATTTGGAGCCAAAATTTGGACACGCTCGCAAGAATTTCAATTTGGACCGAGTGGGACTTTGGGCCCAAAATAAACAAGATAGACCACCGACACCTCCCACGTTTCGTTCCCAGTTCACCCTCACCACCTCCCACCTCTCCATCCCCCTCGCATTCTCTCTCCCTCCCTGCGATCCAATCGCGCCGACCCTAGCCACCTTGCCGGCAGCTCCCCTCCGCCGTCGCCCCCTACCCCCAGCCCCGGATGCTCCTCCTTTTCGCCATGCCCTCCTCCTCTAGGAGGCCCCGTAGCAAATCGAGGCCATCTTCCCCAGCACCGCCTGCGACCGAGGCGCCGCCGCCCGAGAGCCACGGCGTCGCGGCCGGCTGGCTCGCCGGCGCGCGCGTCTAGCGATGTGCGTCGCTCCGTCGAGCTGGCCGGACTACGGTGTGTGCCCGTGTCCTAGCGTTTTGGTGGCGGCGTTATATGCCTCGGACGGTGTCTCCGGCCACCAGGACGACGACGACGGCGCTGGCAGGTGGCTCCGACGGACGTCAATCAACTCGCGTTGTAGGGACGGCTAGTCTTCTCGGAGGGGGCGGCCGTCTTCTGCGTTTCTCCGCCCTGGCCATCGATCCAAGCTGCTCACTGCTCGCCGGCCTCATCCGCCACCGTTTTCGCGAGGACGCCCAATGACAGCCAGATCCTGGACGTGCCGAACCTCAAGGCCGGGTACAGCAAGGAAACCCGCCCGCACTGCTACGGCCGGCGAGCTGCTGCTTCTGCCCGCGTAAAATCTTCACGCGCCTGCTGGTGCTGAGTGCTGACGGGGGAGCTGCTGCTGCCGGTGTCCTCCTCGAGCAGAAGGCGACGTCTTCCCCGAGCTGCAGCTTGATGGCCACCACTTCCACCTGATACCAGCCACCACTACGGCGAGGACAGCTTCAGAGACTTGCTCAAGGGAGTCAATCGTTGCCTCCTCCTTCCAACCAAGACGACGATGCTAAGGTAATACACACCCCAAAATCTGTAGCGAGGTGTAGATGTAGATGCTTTTAAATTCAGATTATATGTCATGATCTAGAATTGCAAATTTTATATCTAGGATTTTTTTTAGATAAAAGGTAAATTTTATTACCCGACTTTGAGTTAACAAAGCCACCAGTTCACAAACAGCAAGCCACAACACACGGGTCCACACGACAACACAGGAGCTGGGCAACACAGCTTAGCCGACTAGCGAAAGAAATAAAAAAACGGTAACTTCCACCACACCATCAGTGAACCAGCGAGGAAACTCGGGGAGGAAGGCAGGTGGCGTGGATCGTCTTTAGCTTGTCAGTGAGCCATCTAGCGCCCTCCCGATCCAGCGGCTTCATGAGCGGCGTCCAAACCTGTAGAAATAGCATGGTTTTGAAGATAACATCAGCCGGGTGATTAATACACTTCTTAGCGATGGTCAGTTTATTCCGCACATTCCATAATGCCCACGATTGAGCAAGAAAAAGACACCACACCAATCTACGGGCCCTCCCGGAAATTAGCTGCAGCTTGGCAAAAAAGTGGGCAAAAGTGGTGGGGCTCCAATCCCTCCCAAGGATTTGACGCATCACCGCCCAAGCAAAGCCAGCAATAGAACACGTGAAGAACATATGAGAGGCATCCTCGTGGAGACCGCACAGCGCACAGTTGCCGTCCGAAGGCCCCTGCCTTGTCACCAACTGTGCACCCGAGGGGAGTCTGTCCAGGATAAGCTGCCAAGAGAAAATCTTAATCTTCAACGGAACTCTGGCCCTCCAAATATCACGGAAGCAGGCCACAGTCGCCCCTTGGGCTAACGCCTTATACATACAGCGCACCGAATAGGTGTGAGACGGTTCTAGGGTCCACCTAATTTGTAACACCTGGGGGTGTTACCTGTTTGTTTTGCTTGCATCATCTGCATCCCATAAGCATTGCATCATGTTTTCCAAACCACTCAAAACTATCCCTGTTATCAAAACCCTAATGGTAACTTTCCAATTCAACTCAAATTTCAAATCTTTCCAATCATATGGGCATGATCAAATGGTGGTTTGAAAATCCAATTCTTGCAACCTATTAAATTCATTAATGTTTGCATACTTGCTTGAGTTTATTAAATAAAAAATTGTTGCTTTCCAAAATTTTTCCCAAATCAAACTAATAGTTGAAGTCCAACTAACCATTTAAAAACCAAACTAATTTTACAAATTTTGAAAATCATTACCAACCTTGCTTTTGCTCATTGTTTGCAAATCAATAAAAATTTAATTATAAAATAAAAACAACCCCAAAAAAATCCTATCCTTTCTCTCTCTTTGCTATTTTGCAAAAAAAAAAGAAAGAAAAAATAAAATAACAAAAGGAGAGGGCAGCCCCATCCTCTTTTCCCAAAGCCCACCTCCTATTTTCCCTTTCCACCTAAGCCCAACTTACCTCTGGCCCATCTACCCTTTCTTCCTCGTACGGCAGTGCATCGAAGATGCACACGTCGACCACGCAGGAAACTGACGGCCACCGCTCCATCCCCACCTCCATAAAGCTGGACTCCCACCTACCTCTGCCCTAACCTAGCCACCCTAGGTCCTCTTCCTCCTGCGCCGCCGTCCTCTTTCCTTACCCTCCCCGAATTTTTCTCTGTCTGAATCTCTGCAGACCTGAACCACCGTAGACCACCACCTCCCTCCCCTAGCTCCAACCGCCTTGGTCACCTCGAGGAGAAATCGACGACGGGAATGGAAACCCCACCCCGTTCTCGTCGAGTTTGGTGAAGGAAGGGAGGCGGGAGAGTGCCCGAGTCCGCCGCGCCATCGCCGGGAATCCACCTGCTGCGCCACCGTCGCCACCGAGCGCTCCTCTCCGCCCCTCGCTGTAAGCCCCTGGCCGCCTCCGCCCTTGCCTCCTTCCCTCTCGGCGACCACGCAGCCGCACCGGCCGGCCACCGCACGACCACCGCCCCGCCGCACGCACACGGCGGCGCCACCGCGCGCAGCGGCCGCGGCGCACGATCCCGGCAGCGGTCGCTCCCTGCTCCCTGACGCTCGCTGTACCTGAAACTGCAACAGCAGAAGTTCAGTTAGTTTCAGACTTAGCGCGAAAACTGAACCTGATAACTAAACCTGCTCGTGTGTTGTCAAGAAACAAGCAATAGCCGCACTGGCAGCAGCGCCCGCGCGCGCAAGGAGAGCTCGCGGGTTCGACCCCCACCTCCCGCGCATTAGCCACAGCTTTTGCTGTTTTATTTTTCAGATCTACACAGCACCCTTATTTTTCGCACACAGGTCCTTGTCTATTACTTCTAGGTCCCTGCAGTTTTGTTTTAAGTCCCTAGTTGTGGAAGAAAATGGCAGATTAACCACCAAACTTTAAAATTGCCTAACTAATTATTTACAACTCTAAATTTAACATTTTTAATATGTTTTCAATACCAAATTTAATACTCTATCTAATTAAGCCATTTGTTTTATGTTTTGAACATTGCAAATAATTTCAAATTTCAAATTCAAACTATTCCTTTCACATTTGCTAAAATCCATAACTAATTCATTATTAATCCAAATCATACAAATAAAATATGTTTTCCATACCATTTTGAACCACCAATTCAAATATAAATTTTGTTTCATGGTTTGAATAATTAAAATTGCCTAAACAATTTAAATCTTGTTTAATTCAATTAAAACTTGTTTAATATTGTTTAATTCATAACTAAATAATCCAAAGTCCAATTTCAATATGTGAAACATGTAATCCAACTAAAATTTGATGATCTTTTCAAATATCAACTTTGTTATTTGTTTTGAATATTTTAAGTGGTTGAAAACAACAAATACTTGTGTGTTCCCTTTAAGGCACCCAAAATTTCCCTAAGTTAATAATAAAATTCTAAATTGCTACACCCTATTTTAAATTGGTTCTATTGTTGTTATTTTGCTGTTTTCCTCATCCATGCATCATGCTAATCCACCTTCACCTGTTGATTAGTTGGAAAACAAATCATCTAACCATAATTCATGGGCTGTTCATATGCAACTCAAATTGCATATGGGTCCATTTAAATTTGTTTATCTTGTCAACTAGTTTACCTTGATGCATCTTTAAACTTGTCATGCATCCATATCTTGATCATGCTGGATCTTTTGCCGTAGTAGTAATTGTTGCATTCCGGTGTTTGTTCGAGGTTCGTTGCTTCTTCCCGGATAGGACGTTGAGATGATGTGAGCAACGACAAGTTCTGCTACCTTGCGGGATCTCAGGCAAGTATACTCACTTGCTGCCATATGGCTGCCTTTCATCACTTGTTACCGATTCTTTCCGTTGATTCTTATTTGCTAGCCTTAGTGGTAGTTGTTTCTGTTACGAACCCATCACATGAATCCCTTAACCTTGATATTGCCTCACCTCCATACCTACCGCCTTTGTTTGTGCCTGTTCTTATCTAGCATGCTTAGGGTTGCTTTTGCTCGAGCCTGTTGTCGGTTACTTCTTTTACTATCGTACTATTATTGTTGTTACCGTACCGGGGGCTCGAATGTTAATCAATCAACCTGTTAATAATAATATGCTGATAAGGCACCGGCAGGAGGCCCCTTGTGGTTTTGAGGCCTGCTAGTGTCGACCCTAATAGGAAAAGGGTCTTGTCTACTGATCCATGATGAGCGTGCTCACCGCATCCGGGTGGTAGTATGGGACCCCCCTCGACTTAGACCTGATCTGCAGCTTGTCCGAAGAGCCACACTTAGTTCGGGTGTTCCATTTGCTCCTTTGCATAATGGGTGGCGCCCCCATGGTTACTGGTTATGATGATGATGATGCATATAGGGCGAGGCCTGTGGTGCCGGGGGGGGTGTGGTTTTCACCCCTGCGCTTAGCGGACTGGCCGGGACCTTATAGCTCCGTGGCTCCTAGGATGGGTTGTAGAGATGGTTTGGGTCGTGTCAAGTCCACCTAAGTTTTAGTTGGTGGCTTGAGTGTGTACGGGTACTGGAGCACACCCTGCAGGGATAAATCTTCTCGAGAAGCCGTGTTTTCCGCGGTTATGGATTACTTGGTGAAAGTACTGGCTAACAAGTACTCAGACAACTTACACCTAATGATAATAACTTGACTAGTAATAGTCTTATTGACACAACAACCTGATCCATTATTCATTAATCCAACTGTGTGAGTTATCCTCGGATTGCTTCTTCGGATAAGGGGCGAGATCCAGGATGGGTTTGTTTGGAGTTACTTCAGTTGGTTACTATCCTCGATCTTATCTTCTTTCTGTTAGCCGGAAGTTGTAGTATCTCTCTGTAGTTGTTAGTGCAGCCCGCTGTCGCTTATTTGCAATAACCCCCCTTCCTTTCCGTTGATCCTAAAGTATTTGTATCTTGTGATGACTGGCTACGCCGGTAACTTGTGAGTAAGGGTTTTATCCCCCTTGCCAGTACTTAACCGTACTGACCCACGAATCTCTTTCGTGGCTGCAAATTCCAACTTGCAGTCAACAGGTTTGAAGTCTGACGACGTTAGCTTGGGAATCCCTCCGGCTTGGCCTGGGCAGGGATTGGACGCTCTCGGTTATCTTCAGGACTCTTAGTCCAGTTTGCATCTTGTCCGTAGCCGGACGCTATGTTGTTTCTTCCGCTGTGTTTTGGATCTTTGTATTGTATCAGTTGTAACCCCGGCTCGTTTGAGTCATCTTGTATCTATCTGTTTCTGTTGTAATTGTGGATTATTCGTGAACTATTGTAATGTTATCATAAATGGCAACCTGGAATCGGTTATTATGTGGATTTTGGCGGGAATGCTGAAATCTGCATAGTGCCCGATCTCGGGGCGTCACATAATTGCATCCGGTTCGGAGGAGAGTGTGGTCGCGGAGATGACCCCCATCACTTCTCCCCACAATCTCACCCCTTCTGAGTCAAGGGAGCGCCTAAAACGGCATCCCTCACGAACCACCGAATTCACCGAAACCGACGTGTCTTCGCAGATGCTAAAGAGGGAAGGGAAAGTGTCCTTAAGGGGGCCCTCCCCGTGCCACCAGTCCAGCCAGAACTTAGTGCGTCTACCGTCGCCTACCTCATGTCTAGCCCCCAGTTTGAAGAGATGTTTAATCTGATGAAGGCTTTTCCAGAACGCCGAGCCCCCCTGAGCTCGGAAGAGAAGATATCGCCCGTCTCGGTGTACTTGGCTCTCAACAGGGTTGCCCAGATGGAGGAGTCCATCTCATAGAGCTTCCAAACCCACTTTAACAACAGCGCCTTATTCCTGTGACGCGAATTCGTCAGCCCTAGCCCCCCCACACCCTAGGGCGACACACCGAGGGCCAGTTCACCATATGATACTTGCGGTTCGGACCCGAGCCTTCCCAGAAAAATCTAGCACGGATGGAGTCGAATTGGACGTGGACTCCCTCCAGGAGTAAAAACAGCCCCATAGCATAGGAGGGCAGGTTATCTAAGCAGGAGTTCGACAGAATGAGGCGGCCGCCAGAGGATAGAAACCTGCCCATCCAGGGTTCTACCCTGGCGCCAAGTTTCTCAACAAGGAACGCCCACTGCTCAACGGTGAGTTTGCGGTCCGCGATCGGAAGACCAAGATAAATGAACGGAAGTTTACCCAACTTACAGTTCAGCTGTCTGGCAACCCGGATCTGAGCCTCACTATCCTCACCTAGCACAAAAACTTCGCTCTTGTGATAGTTAATCTTCAAACCCGACATGTTCTCGAAGCACATGAGCAGGAATTTCAAATGGGCTATGCCGGAGGGGGAGTTTTGGATCAAAATAATTGTGTCATCCGCATATTGCAGATGAGACACTCCCCCGGGCACGAGGTGGGGCACAACCCCCTGGATGTGACCAGCCGCACAGGCAGCTGATAGAATAGCCGACAAACCCTCCGCCACGTAGTTAAATAGAAGAGGGGACAAAGGGTCCCCTTGGCGCACTCCACGCTTATTACGGAAAAACGGTCCCATCTCCCCGTTGATGGAAATCGCCGTTTGCCCCCCAGCTACCAGCTGGGAAATCCGGTGGACGAAGCCGGAGTCGAAGCCTAGCAATATCTATCCTACCGAGGATAAAGTCGTTAAGGACATGAAGCACCCCATGCTTCACCAACGGCCAACACTTCTTAAAGAATTCGTCCATTTTAAATTTGTCCATTTTAAATTTGTCCATCATGGATGTGGTTTAGGGGTAGAATCCAATTAAGTGTGGTTTACTTGAATGTGAGAGTGTGAGTGATTCTGAAATCATTTTCCTATTAGATGTCTCTAGAAATATGTTATGATTGTATGAGTGTGCTGCAAGGTTCATGGTTGTCTGAGCATACAAAAGGGCGTACAACTTTACTTATTTGAATCCTCATGCTCGTACCAGGTGATGGGCTTGTTAGCTGTTTGGAAAACCTCCTCTTAATTCAACCAATTGCAGTTTGTTTTTTATGCAGCAGGGGAAACTATCTAATAAATTATTTTGACTGCACGCGGACATTGATTTTCTCATAGTTTGATTCTGATGTTCTCTATGAGTTCGAGTACATGGAATATGTTATTCACTTATGTGACACCATCTTCCCTATTTTTAACTCATGTGAGATCTGCAAATAATTTATTATGCATTCTGTTGGCTTTAAATAGATAAACTGGGCAACTCATAAGTCTGGTATTTTTGCCAAAACAAATCATTATATGTATGCATCGGTGCCCCCTATATGAATACGTAGTGGCGGCGGCCATTAGAGAAGGTCTGGACTTCGGTGCCCTCAATATGAATACTTAGGCGGTTCTAGATATGATTTGTTGCTGCCTACATCTTCGGCTTGTAATCATGAGCGTAACTGCTAGATAGATGTGCTTGTGTTTTGTCAATGTGTTCTGGTGTATACAGTGTGTAAATGATCAACTTACACACAGATTCGAATTTCCATTGTTTGCATGTTTATGCTTAAGAATTTCCCAATTGTTAAGGACCTCTACTGCAGCGCATACACATCTCCTAAACTAGAAAGATAATTAAACGATCGTCTCACGTATAGGGCAAAAATCCGTACTATTTTCCAATTTAGTGGTTTGTTCTAGTGCTTAATAACTAATTCTCGGCGGCTGTCCATGAATATCTGAACATGAACTCTGCATTTCTGTATGTTTGTTTCAGGATGGCATCGTCGAGAGCGTGGACGGCGCTGCTGGTTTGAGGCTGGACTTGGTTTACTGCCACATGGAGACGCATGGCGAGTCATGCATCAAAGTTGCTGGAATTAGTTGAGTGATGGTATGTTGTGCCTTGCACCGTCAACGCTGGCGTCCTCGCCGGGAACAAGGTCGCCTCCGTGCATCCGGTGAGAAGTCTTAAGCCTAAAATCTCTCTGCGCCCCTTGAAGAAACCGATCTTGCATGGTGCTCACCCTAGTATATAAAAAAATGAGATCTTGCCCTGCTTTTAGTGCTCACAGTTGGCTCCTGTGAGCTATAGGATCTGCACGCACATTTTTTCCAAGCAGAGATGCAGCACTATTTATGCACATATCTGTCCACCAAACCTGTAGATCTCGTTTATTTTATATCTTTGGCAGCCATTTGATACATACTTTCTTAAATCTGCAATGCACCATTTTGTAATGGACAGGACTCTTGGATATTACTTGTATGTTGACTGCATGTAAATCCTTTTTTTCATGTTAATAATGCCAAACAACTTAAACATAAGGTGTTTGTGTGTGTGTGTTGCTGAGCACACTGGTTTCCTGGGGTTGGTCGTGTAGGTAATGGATCAACCCTTGTTGAGAGAATTCTGAAGTCTTGGTGGGCAGGTGGAGGCGATTGCGGTGGCTGCGCTTTTTGTTCACCACTGTGATTTCTTAATGGGTGTAAATAAATGATGTCACTTTGACTGGCACGTAGAATCATGTTATGTAATTGTGTAATTGTGTGATTTTTTTTAATTCTGGTCAGAAGCTATGCCGACGGCATAAGCCGTGGGCATACATCACAAAAGCCGTCGGCATAGCTCCACGCGCGCAGCGCGAGGCCGTCGGCATACCTTCTTTGGCCGTCGGCATAGCTCGCTCAGCGAAGCCATGAATGCTGCCACGTGTCCAGTTAGGCCGCAGGCATAGCTTAAAATGCCGTCGGCATAGCTCCATCCGCGAGCGACATGGATGTGCCACGTGGCACAGTTTGGCTGTCGGCATAGCTCCTTTTGGCCGTCGGCATAGAGCTAGTCCGACGGCCTTTCTATGCCGACGGTTTTTTGGAGCTATGCTTATGAAGAAGTTGCCGACGACGTTTTGCCGTAGGCATACAGTTCTACCGTAGGCATAGCTATATGCCGACGGCTTTTGGGGATACGCCGACGGTACCTGGCCGTCGGCATATAGACTGTTTCCTACAGTGTCGTCGGCGGTCGCATCAGCAAGAAGCGCCCGCTCCTTCTTCGGCTCGGTGCAGTCCCTTGAGAAATGGCCATAGACTTGGCAGTTGTAGCAGCGAACCTTTCGAATATCGAAGTTGCTCCTCCTCTTGCCGGCGCTGCTGCGGTCGCGTGCACGCCACTCCTCCTCTGTGAGGAGCAAGCGACTTCCACCGCCATGGTTGTCGCCTCGTTCGCCGCTGGCTTGTGCGCGCCGCCGTGAGCGTTCCTCGAACGCTTTGAGCCTGCCCAGCGCCTCCTCGAACGCCATCTTGTCGACGTCGCAGAACTGCTCGATCCCGGCCACCGTGGAGTACAGCCCGTCGGGCACGGTGTCGAGAAGCTTCTTCACCATTGCGGCGTCGCCGAGCGTCGCGCCAAGGCTGGCGTACCTTGCGGCCATGCCGCTGATCTTGCCGGCGTAGTCGTCCAGCAGCTCCTCGTCCGCCATGTGCAGCCTGTCGAACTCGCCTCGGAGAGTGGAGAGCCGCGCCGCCTTGACGCGATCAGCGCCGACGAACCTCGTCTTGAGGCTGTCCCACACCTCTTTCGCCGTCTTCTTCGTGGACACTTGCATGAGGATGTCCTCAGACAACGCGCCGAGGAGCTGCGCCCTCGCCGTCTTGTTCTTCTTCTCGTCCACCGCCACGCCATCCGCAGGGGACACCGCCTCCCAGACGCCCGCGGCGTCGAGGATTGCCTCCACCTTGATAGCCCAAACGGTGTAGTTCGTCGGCGTCAACATCGGGCAGGAGAGCGACACCGTGCTCCCTCCAGCGCCGTGTGGAACCAACGCCATGGCTCTGATACCAAGTGTTGTATTTGTGGCTCTAGGTGGAAGAAGACCGGCACGAGCACATACAGGGGGACACAAGAACACACAGAGACTTTCGGCAACGCACTTGCCTTTTCTCTTGCTCTTTTTCCTTAACAAATGAAACAGATTACATCGGTTTAAATAGCTGGGTAAACGCAGCCAGCACGCACACCCACTAAGCACTCCCTTAGCATGCAACACACGGTCAAGACTCCACTAACAGCTTGATCCACTAATTTCTCCACTAACTGCACAACACACGCTTGAGTCACATGCAAGTTACTGGAGATCAGCTCACATGCACGCGGCCGCAACTAACTTTGCATTTCCGTCTCCAGTTCCCGACTCGCCCGCCTAGACTCCACGCAGCTTTGTACATGCAGCTAAACTAAACAACATAATTAACTTTGCATTGTGCACGTGAACGCGACTGTACGCACACACTGCCGCAGCTTCGACTACACACACGAACTGAAATAAACATGATGAAATAACTAATCAACAAGGTTAAAACCCAACATCGCCATGGAGCTCGCTCGACGGGATACGCGGCTGTGTTCTGCTCGCGCCGCCGTCACCATGGAGCTCGCTCGACGAGATACGCCGCTGTGTTCTGGTCGCGCCGCCGTCACCATGGAGCTCGTGGCCCTGGAGCTCGCTCGACGGGATACGCGGCTGTGTTCTGCTCGCGCCGCCGTCACCATGGAGCTCGCTCGACGAGATACGCCGCTGTGTTCTGGTCGCGCCGCCGTCACCATGGAGCTCGTGGCCCTGGAGCTCGCTCGACGGGATAAGCCGCTGTGTTCTGCTCGCGCCGCCGTCACCATGGAGCTAGTCGCCTGCACGCACGGAGCTCCACCTCGGCCACGTCACCCACCCAGCGTACCCTCACGCGCCGCTGCCCCCTCACCGTTGGCGGCTCTTCCTTGCTCGGCCAGCAACGCGGTGATTTTGACAGCAACGAGAGTGACGACCGTGTGCAGCACCTGTGTTTTCCGTCCTCGTCATGACCGCTCCGGCATCTGTTTTCCGTCCTCGCCATGACCGCTCCGGCATCTGTTTTCCGTCCTCGCCATGAGAGCGAGATGTTTTTCTTTTGATTGCAGCACCGCTCTTTGCCGTGTGCTGGGGAGACCCACCTATCAGGAGCTTTGTTGAGTGGCTGTGGAGCCCACCGAGCAACATTGTCGTGCGCTACGATTTTCGGCACACGGCAAAGAGCTATTTACCGTGCAAATTTTTTTTCCGTGTGCGTGTTACCGTGTGCAGCACACGGCAAAGTCGTTGCCGTATGTTTTGCGGCCTTTGCCTGTGCTTTTGGCACACGGCAAAGACAATCCCTCCCGTAGTGAAGAGAAAAAACAATGGGGAAGCTAGCTCGAGGATGGGAGGCACCGAGAAAGAAAAGCCCGATAGGAACTGAAAATACAGTCCAATGTGAAATATTCATCTAGCTTGGCACCTTTCGTCGACGTCTTCCATTCAGTTAGTACATTGGTTGAAACATAAAATTCGTATTCATGCGAAGAAGCTCGCCACGACCGGTAACGTTTGAATCCCGGTTGGGCCGAACTCGGAAGCCCACGACAACTGCAATTCCCGTGGGGCTGTGGCACAGTGGATAATCTAGTATCATACGAACTCACAATACCATCTCGTGTTCGAAATATCCCGTATAGCACTCGGCTTAACTTGTACTTTAAATGGTGTCTTCCGGATAAAATAGGAAAAATGGCTACAACCTTTTAGTTTTCTAGCGAGAAGAATAGACAATAAAGAACTACTATTTATTTTTTGTTACCAGCCATACAAATTGGTTGGTCCATTTTTATATGAGCTGGGTTACAGTGATTGGGACTCGCCTGATAAATGTTGACCGTTGACTGAACAGTTATTTACAAATAATTAATTTGATCAGTAAAAGATTTTTCGGTTATTTTTTGATTGATTCGCTAGTGAGTCCATAGTCTCTGCGTTCTGGGTGAGCGATTTCTCATCCCGTGTGATCTTTCGGTGACAGGAGACTGCTAGTAATCTGACTGTGGCGGATGGTTGCGACGCCAAGGGCATAACGAAAGCATGAGATGTTGACGTGGAATGTCCAGGTGGCACAGCTGCTGTAATAAGAAGTTGCACTGCGGCATTGAGGGCCACACATCCTGCGCTAATGGCGGCATGCGTGGTTCTCCCACGGACGCCTCGGGATCCGGCTCGTCGTCCGCATAGTACAACGTGGTAGCGCCATTGAAACGTCTTAGGAGGTGGGCCTGGCCCCACGTAGCAATACAATAAGATGATCCTTATCATGTTAGGCAGCTCACAATATATAAACATGATAGCACAAACTGAATTAGGTAACTCTCCGTGTGTTTATTACTGTGCATAAGCACTGCTTATATAGAGTTACAAGGATAGATTACATGCACAAGATAAGAACGAGGAGAGGCTACAGTTACGGGAGCGTGCACATCGTGCGCGCTCTGGGCGCGGTGACTACGCGCACTTGGCGCGGTGACTGCGTCCAGGACGGAGAGAGCGGAGCGGCCTCTAACTGACATGCAGTAACGTTCAGGTAGGTACAGTAGACGTCTTCCAACAGCCCCCCGCAGGCACAACGTGGTTAGGGACGACGTTGAGGCTGGATCTGAACTCGGTGAAGACGCTCGTTGGCAAGCCCTTGGTGAAGACATCGGCAAACTGTGAGGATGACGGCACGTGAAGAACGCGGACATCGCCAAGGGAGACTCGATCGCGCACAAAGTGAAGATCGATCTCCACATGCTTCGTGCGTTGGTGAAGGACTGGATTGGACGACATGTACATGGCTGATACATTGTCGCAGTAGACGATGGTGGCGCTGTCCGGAGGCCGCCCAATTTCCTGCAGGAGCTGACGAAGCCAGCATGACTCAGCAACCACATTAGCGACGGCTCGATATTCTGCTTCTGCACTGCTTCTGGAGACTGTCTGCTGTCGTTTTGAAGACCAAGATACCAGGTTATCTCCAATGAAAACACAGAAGCCCGAGGTGGACTTTCGTGTGTCTGGGCAGCCGGCCCAATCGGCGTCAGTGTACGCGATCAACTGATGCGATGAGGAAGGGCGAAGGTGCAGACCAAGATGAGTGGTGCCGCGCAGGTATCGAAGGATGCGTTTGAGCAGAGCAAGGTGGGGAAGCCGTGGATCGTGCATGAACAGACAGATTTGCTGGACGGAGTAGGCAATGTCTGGGCGAGTCAGTGTCAGGTATTGGAGCGCGCCGGCGAGGCTGCGGTAGAGCGAGGCATCGGGAACGGGCTCGCCAGCGGAGGCGGACAGTTTGCTGTGTGTGTCAACGGGAGTGGCAATGGGCTTGCAGTTGAGCATGGAGGCGCGCTCTAGGATTTCGAGCGTGTACTGCTGTTGGGACAAGAAAAGGCCATCGGCATTGCGGTGGACGTTGATGCCGAGAAAGTGGTGGAGCTCGCCGAGATCCGTCATGGAGAACTCACGCTGGAGGGAGTTGATGACGGTGGTAAGGAGAGCGGAGGAGCTGGCCGTCAGAATAATGTCGTCAACGTAGACGAGGAGATATGCGACGGCGCCGCCCTGCCGTAGAATGAACAGGGAGGTGTCGCATCGAGACGCCGTGAAGCCAAGCGAGACGAGGAAGTCGTTGAAGCGTCGAAACCAGGCACGCGGGGCCTGCTTGAGGCCGTAGAGCGAGCGGTTGAGCTTGCAGACATGTGATGGCCGCGTGGAGTCGACGAAGCCGGCCGGCTGTTGGCTGTAGACAAGCTCGTCGAGGTGGCCGTTGAGGAAGGCGTTTTTCACATCCAATTGATGGATGGGCCACCGATTGCTCACGGCGAGGCTGAGTATGACCCGTACGGTGGCGGGTTTGATCACGGGGCTGAAGGTCTCGCCGAAGTCGACGCCGGGACGCTGTGTAAAACCGCGGAGGACCCATCGGGCCTTGTAGCGCGCGAGCGAGCCATCTGGATTCAGCTTATGCCTGTAGATCCACTTCCCTGACACAAGATTGACACCTGCAGGTGGAGACACTAACGACCACGTATCATTCTGTATTAATGCATTGTATTCGTCTAACATCGCATTGTACCAGTTGGGGTCCTTTAGGGCTGCACGGTACGAAGATGGGATGGGTGAGATCGAATCGGAAGTGGTCACGAGAGAAAATAGAGTTTTTGGTTGAAGAAATCCGGATTTTGCTCGTGTGTGCATTTTGTGTGCGTTGTGGGGTGGAGTTACTGGAATAGCGCGCGGAGGCAGGATTTGGTGAGGTGGCGAGCTATGGTTGGGTGTAGGCGAGCGCTGGGCAGGAGATGGGACCCATTGGTCATAGGACGTGGGTGTACGCGGGGGCGAATAGGGTGGTGCCGTGGAGCGCGGGCAAGGGGAAAGCGCGTGGTCGGGAGTGCGGAATCCCGAGGGGGATACGGCTGCGCTTGCGCACGGGTGGGCGCTGGATCCGGGGAGGATCACCTCGGGATCGCGCGCCAGGTGGGTAGGATTTGCTGTGGCTGGTGTTGGTGCAACGGAATGTGGGGCACCGTTTTGTGGCTGGTTTTTATACGGAAAAATCGTTTCGTCGAACGTGACGTGCCGCGACACGATGACTTTGCGGCTGGATAAGTCAAGGCATCTATAGCCTTTGTGTTCGAGGGGCATGCCTAGGAGAACACAACGTGTTGAGCGTGGAGCAAGTTTGTGTGGGGAGGTGGCGATGAGGTTAGGGTAGCAGAGGCAACCAAAAGTTCGGAGAAGTTTGTAGTTGGGGTGGGTACCGTATAGGAGAAAGTATGGGGTGTTGTGGTAGATGACACGAGAGGGGCGGATGTTTACGAGGTGGGTTGCGGTATGTAAGGCTTCTACCCAAAATTCGGCAGGCATGGAGGCTTGAACAAGAAGGGTACGGACAACGTCATTTGTGGTGCGGATGCCACGCTCCGCTTTGCCATTTTGTGGTGACGTATACGGGCAAGAGATGCGAAAAGATACGCCGTTGAGAGAGAAAAATGAGCGTAGTTGTGAGTTGAGAAATTCGCCACCATTATCGCATTGCATGCACTGGATATAAACTTTGAATTGAGTGAGAACAAAGTTGTAAAAACGGATGAGCACATCTGCTGCATCGGATTTGTTTCGCAAAGGAAAGTTCCATGTGTAGTGAGAAAAATCATCAATGATAATTAAGTAATATTTGAAACCTGAAAAGCTAGGGACAGGAGCTGTCCAAAGATCACAATGTATGAGTTGAAAGGGAAATACAGTGAATGAGCTAGAATCTGAAAATGAAAGTCTAGGTTGTCTACCCAATTGGCATGCTTCACATGAAGAGGAGCAATGCAATGGCTTATTACAAGAAGGAAGAAATTTATTTGCTAGGCGGGCGAGGGATGCACTGCTCGGGTGGCCGAGGCGACGGTGCCACAAGTCGCCGGTGCGGATGGTGAAGGCGGAAGGGGATGTCGACGGCGAGCCGAAGAACGGATAGAGTTCACCGGAACTATTGGATCTCATTAGGGTCGCCTCCGTTGCTAGGTCCTTTATAGTGAAGCCATGAGGATCAAAAGAGACAGAAACACGATTGTCAGTAGTGAATTTTCGGACACCAATGAGATTCTTAACAATATGAGGTGAAACGAGTACGTTTGTGAGGTGAAAGGGGCGGGATGTAAGCTGTGCAGAACCAGTGGAGGTGATAGGTAATCGGGACCCATTTCCGACAATGAGACTAGACGAATTATGCTTTAATACAGGACGAGAGGTCGAGAGATTACCCGCGTTGCCGGTGACATGTGATGACGCGCCGGAGTCCATGTACCACTCGCCGTTGGGCTGCTGCATGGAGAGATTGCTCATGGCGGCATTGAGCAGGCTGGCGTGGTCCCACGAGTGTTGCTGTCCGTGGGGCGATGGAGATGGCGGCTGGGTAGCGTACATGACAGGGTACGCTTGATGAGGAGCGCCGGCGCGAGGGCCGAGCACACCGGCGGCGTTCGGTGGAATCCATGGAGCGCGGCCTTGAGGGGGGAACGGAGCTCCCCACGGTGCGAAGTAGCCCATCCATGGCTGTGGCGGAGTGGCGCCCTGCCCTTGGGTATTCTGGTACCCACGCCCACCGGTGGTGGGCTGTCCGCCGCGGCCGCGTCCTCGTCGGCCACGTCCACGGCCGCCACGCTGGCCGCCGTTGTTCTGCTGTTGGCCGCCGGTGTACTGGGGGGCGCCGCCTTGCTGCTGTTGGCCTTGGTGCCCTCCTTGCTGCTGGCGATCGCCGGCTTGCCCGTTGTTGCCGCCGTTGGCGGTGTTGGTGACGGCGAGCGCCGTCGCCCCTTCAGAGCGCTCGCGCTCGGTGAGGCCGATTTCTTCGAGCTGCAGCCGCGACCGAGCCTGCACGAAGGTGGGGAAGGGCACTTGCATCGGGAGCACGGTGGCCATGACTTGGAAGCGGCGATTAAGCCCCCGTATCATCTGCAGGGTGAGTGTCTTGTCAGACACAGGCTCGTCGACGTCGCCGAGAGCGTCCGCGAGGGACTTGAGGCGCCTGCAGTAGGCGCCGATGCTCATGTCGCCTTGCACCGTGGAGCGGAATTCGGCGCCGATGTGGATCGCGCGCTCGGCCTGGTTGTCGCGGAAGAAGGTGTCCAGCTGACTCCAGATGGTGTAGGCGGTGTTGTCGGCGGCGGTGATGACGTCGAAGAGCTCGTCTCCGATCGTGGCGAAGAACCACAGCACGAGGGTGAGGTCGTCGTGGCGCCATGCGGCGCTCTGCGCCAGCTGATCGGTGTAGAATTCGACGTGCGGGAGCACCTCGAATTTCTTCATGAGGGAGTACATGATCCGCTTCCACTTGGTGTAGTTGCTCCCTGCCAGATCCAACTTGAAGTCGAAGTAATGCGTGATGTTGATACCTTGCATTGTTGGCGCCGGTGGCGCGGCGGAGCTGGGACCGGCGCGGAACGCAGCCAGGGTCGATGGAGGCAGGTCGGAGAAGGATGCCGGTGCTGATGACGACATCGCGGTGAGGACACCTGGTGTTCCCGGGGCACCGCTCGAGGTGCCCAGCGGTGTGCCGGATGCGGCCGGCAGGCTGACAGCGGTAGCCGGCAGAGTGCCGAAGCTGAACGCGACGCCGGAGCTGGTGGTGTCAGCCATTGAGGTGAGGTACGCAGGATCTCACAGCTCTGATACCAAACTGAATTAGGTAACTCTCCGTGTGTTTATTACTGTGCATAAGCACTGCTTATATAGAGTTACAAGGATAGATTACATGCACAAGATAAGAACGAGGAGAGGCTACAGTTACGGGAGCGTGCACATCGTGCGCGCTCTGGGCGCGGTGACTACGCGCACTTGGCGCGGTGACTGCGTCCAGGACGGAGAGAGCGGAGCGGCCTCTAACTGACATGCAGTAACGTTCAGGTAGGTACAGTAGACGTCTTCCAACAGCACAAAATTAGAGAAGACAACTATCTAGTTACTGCTATGGATCCGTAGTCAAAAAATGAACTACTCACGCATCACTTCGGAGGAAGCCATGATGATGAAGAGCCATCTGGTGATGATTCCCCTCTCTGGTAGGGTGCCGGGAAGAGGTTCAGAATCCTCCCGAACTAGGGTTGACGACGGCGGCGGCTACGGAACTTTTCGTGTATGGAGGCTCGGGTACTTAGTATTTCCCGGGGAAGGCAATATATGGGCGGAAGGGCGATCCCGGTGGGCGACCAGGGGGCCCACACCACGTGGCCTCGGGGCCAAGGTGGGGCCACGCAGCCCTATGGTGTGGCTGCCTCCATGACCCCCTTCGAGTCTCCTTGGGACTACGTGTACGTGAGAAAAAATAGTAACTTCGGCTTTTGTTTCATCCAATTCCGAGAATATTTTCAGAACAACTTTTCTTAAATACAAAAACATCAGAAAACATGAACTGGCAATGTGACATTTTGTCAATAGGTTAGTTCTAGAAAATGAATAAAAATGCTTTAAACTATATAGAAAACATGTAGCAATTGACATAATATCAACATGGAACATCGGAAATTATAGTTATGTTGAAGCCGTATCAGCCATCGGCATATACTATATATGCAGAGCGCTTTTTAAAGGCCGTCGGTATCAGAATTGCCGTCGGCATATGACATTGTTCCCGACAATTTTATCAAACTAGGCGTCAGAATACAACTCAAAGAGGATTAGGTACGGTGGAAAAATAAATTATACGTGGGCAAAATCGAACCCACCATCTATGGCTCGCTCGCATACTGCAACTATGCTCCCCACTTACCAGTTATTGATTCAAGTCTAACGTGCATGCACGTTTCTATTTCACTCAATTCGAAAAGTGTACTTGAGTGCTAAATGAACCAATATTACCCTACTAAAAAATGCGGATTCGGTGCACCGGGTACCAGTGAGGTTTTGTGCAAAAATATAAATTAGGGTTACTAAATAATTCAAATAATTTTTTTCTTGGGTGCAAACTGTTCTCTACATATATAAAAAAATTCCGTGAATAAAAATCCCTCTTTTAATGTAAAAATATTAGAACGATGGACAAAGTACTATATAGTGAAAATTTTGGGTTGTATTAGAAATTTCTCTTTTTTATGTAGCCCAAACATAATAATAAAATTACGAAATTTTCTTGCGTACATAAAATTTCTATATATGTTTTAATCTACTTAAATTCAGATTTTTTTTTACCTAAAAGTATGGTTTAAATTTTTTCAAAAACAATGAGCTCAGGAACCACGAGCGGGTGGACAACAGTGTTGACTTCCGGGACATGGGGAAACAGTGTAAGCCTACCATTTGTGGGCACTAGTGGAAACAAGACCTTTGGTCCAGAGCCGAATATGGCTCTAGTCCCGGATGGCTTACGAAACTGGACTATAGGACGCACTAGTCCCACTTCAAAAGTTGTTCTGCCGCATAGCAGTAGTCCCAGTTCGTGATACCACCCGGGACTAGAGGACTCTCGACCAGTAGGGCCACGTGCGAGAACCTGTAGTCCTGGGTGGTATAATGAACCGGGACTAGAGGTCCTCGGCCTATATAATGCCCTCTCCTTTCTTTTTTCATTTTCCATTTTCCTAGTGCAAAAAATGGTTTTTTTTATGAAGGACCAACCCCAAATATGTTGCAAAACTTAAGAACTACATTTAAAAAAAATATTAGACTATGTTATATGCAGAAATAACCAAATTGTTGTCTCTGGAAAGGTTTTCATCCACCTCTTTTGGAAAATGCAAGTTTCTGTTGATTCATTTCGAAACGAGTCAAATTTGAACTACATGTCCCCGTAGTTTTGGTAAAAAACTACTTATTTCATCACACATACAACAAGAGTTTCTCAATATGCAACCTCTGCTACGAAGATTCGTGCCCTCCGTCTTGGCTTCTTTTTAAAACCGGCCAAAAAATTCAAACAAATTAAAAAAATCAAAATGATGTAAGACCTTCACGTGGTTTTATTGTATATGTTCTAATATCCACCAAAAATAATAAACTTGGAATATGACAGTTATATTGAAAAGGTGTCATATAAATGAGCTATCTTTTTCGATGATTCTTGGCTTTCGGGCCAAATGACTAGTGTTATGGATACATCCATGTCATATTTAGTTAAATGTGCCTATATTCTACACAAACATGCATCTTGGAGCACGGAAAATGCTGATGAATTTTTTTTTTCATTTTCATTGCACAAAAAATCCATTTTCTATTTTCCGAGTGCAAAAATGGGTTTTTTCGTGGTGGACCAGCCACAAATATGTTGCAAAACTGCAGACCAATATTTTTTGAAAATTATCGAATCTATTGCTCGGCAAATCCCTCAGGTCAACCTATAGGGTTTCGAATAGGAGAACCCATGAGCGCTGGTGGCGATCGTCGGCTAGACAGGGGGCACTATGTACCCAGGTTCGGGGCCCTCGTAGAGGTAAAACCCTTACTCCTGCCTCTGTCGATCTGTATTATCGAATAGATCGGTTACAAAGATGATCGCTCAAGTCGAGAGTACAATCTCGAGCTCAAGACTTTGGTGGTGCGGTATTGCTTGGTCCTCTTCCGGTGGTTCTCCTGGCCTTATATAGGTGGCCAGGTCTCAAACCCTACTCGGAGAGGACTCGAACTCTAACCCTACATCGGTTACAAGTTTCCGAATTTAGCCCGCAAGGCATTGCGGGTGGGCTTCAAGTGGGCCTTCCAGAATACTCCAAGGGCTTCCCTTCTTGGGCCTTAACTGTGGGCCTGAGACGGGGTGTCCTTTCTCGCAGGGTCTAAGATCCATCCCTTCGTCAGTGCCCCCGAGCGTTTGCTCGATTGGGATTTTTCCATTCGAGCAGACGGTCAAACTTTTCATTCTTCTTACTTTCGGATAACCATTATGGTCGTTTCCTTTTTAGAGGGTGTGTGCCCTGCATGATAAGCTTTTACACCTGAGTATCGAGTAATGAGAGTGCCTGTTTTTATGGCTATTTATCGCAGAAGGATATGGCGCAGTAGATTGACTCTCCCGAAAGATCAGGGCCAATTAATTGCAACTAGGGCAAAAACAGTTATGGCCTACACATATTCGAGACGTCCGACTCGAACCCGATGAGGTGATCGTTGCGACTGGGCCGTAGTGGTCTTACCGAGTCGAACTTAACCTTTGGGGGTACCCGGCGCGTCCGCTAGGATTTTTCTTCGTGTTGTTGACACGGAATTATGCCGGAGGACGCAACTTGAGTGCGATTCCAGGCCCTCAAGAGAGATCTTTTGGGTCTTACCTTCATATTCGAAACAATATGGCATCCGAATGTACCTAGTCGGCTGAACAATCCAGATTTGTGATGTGCAGAGATCATATGAATGAATGGCAGGATCTGCCTATTCGTGTAGTTTTGAGTTTGTGGTCCCTTGTCCATATGAAAGAATTTTCGTGTTCAGAGTTTCATGCCCATATGAAAGAATTTTCGTGCTTTGGGGTATTTTTTCCTGTGAAAGAAATTTCACGTCATAATTTGTCCATACGAAGTTATTTCCGTGTTTGGACTTTTATTCGAAGGATTTTTATCCATGCGAAGTTATTTTCGCGTTTGAACTTTCCATTCGAAAGATTCTTCAGCTTGATGATGCACGCTATGACGTCATGGCGCACTTTTATCCTCCCGATGGGACGTGACGGAGTGAGAGCAGAAGGGCTGGCCCACTTTGTCAGCTTTTTGACCGGAAACGAGATGTCGTTCCCGGTTTTTACGCGAACTGTGCAGTAAATGCGCACGATCCACTGTTAGGTTCGTGGCACGAAACAGCATCCGCCGCCTTCTTGTTTGGACTTCGCACGGGGCGGCTGTGATGGACGCCACGTGGCACATCGAGTGGCTAGGATCGGCTGGCCTTGTGTATAAAAGCAGGACTTGGTGGAACGGTGAAAATTTCCCAGCCTTTTCCTTCTTTGCTCATCTTCTTCCTTGCGCAGAGTCGTTTCCCAAGTGACAATCACATTCTCCTTATTAAAGAAAGAGGTAAAACCACTTTTAGCGAGTTGAAGAACCGAGATGAGATTATAGACAAGGGACTCAACAAGAAGAACATTCTCAATTGACAAGTCATTTGAGATTGCTACCTTGCCTCGTCCCAATACCTTTAGTTCGGAGTTGTCACCAATAGTAACGCAATTGAGATGAGGTAATGGAGGATGAATATCACTCATTGCGTCATTGCTTCCGGTCATATGTTGGGATGCACCACTATCCACCGTCCATTTGCTCGAACCGGAAGCACTTCCCTACAATAGATTACTTTCTTGATTTAGGTACCCATCTTTGAATGGGTCCTCTCACGTTAGCGACAAGGGTCTTAGGAACCCAAATACTCCAATGGTAATCATCTCCATAAGAAGTACCAACATATTTAGCATATACATGACCATCTCTAGATTTCATAAGAACATAAGATGGGTTGTATTTCCCGGCAAAGTTATTATGAGTGGTGCTCCCCCTAGAGGTATCACCACACACAACGGTGTTGGTCTCCTTCTCTTTGGTCACCTCTCCCTCTTTCACAAACCTTACTTTTTGTGAGGGGGAGGTGACTTTCTTCTTGTTCTTCTTCTTGTACTTCTCTTTGACTCGGCTACATAGCCAAGTCCCTCCTTTCCATTGTTGACTCGTTGAGAAGCAATCTCATGAGAATTCTTCACACTTCCTACAAGATTAGTCGCACTACAAGTATTGCTAGGCAAGACATTTGAGCTAGGAGATGAGGTGGACAAAACTTGCTTATTTGATAGTTGAGATAGAAGATTGTCACGAGATTTGGTTAGCTTGTCATGAATTTCCTTAAGAGACATGAACTCCTTTTCGAGTTTTTCATGACGAGTGCCAAGTTCCTCATGAGCAATTACTAGCTTTAACTCTTCATGTTCAAGAGTTTTAATTTTAGCAAGAGATTGTGCATTTTCCTTCCTAAGCTTAGAGACACTAATAGCAAAGTTTTCTTCAAGGCAAGATAATTTCTCCTCAAGTGAGGCACGAAGGGAACGTTCATTATCAAGTGCTTTTTCAAGCTCTTGTTCATTGCAAGTGTGACCTTCATGGCCTTCCAAAGTCACGATGATTTCCTCCTTTTCATCTATAAGAGAGTTAGCTTCATCAAGTTGCCTCAAAAGGGCATTAACCTTTTCCTTAGTCTCACCTTTAAGGCTAGATAACCAAATGCCTAACTCATTAGACTCATCATCCTCCTTGCAATCATTTTCAACACAATCCAATAGTGAAGGAGGGTTAGCGACAATGGTCTTGGAGTTAGGAGAGCATACCGAAGTGGCTTTTGCCATAAGACATGTAGGTCGGGTAGCCACAATTTCATTGGGGGATTCAAATAGAGAGATTGAAGGCGATGATGCGGTAGCCATGGCGATATGAGCAACTCCTCCTACTTCATCTTCTCCTTCATCTCCGGAGACGTAAGTCTCTAGAACCGCCCCTTCATGAACATAGAGGGCCCTTGGAACTCTCTTTGCAAAGTTCTTGTTTTGAGGAGGCTTGGCCTTGTTTTTGCGAACTAGCTTGCTTTCGTTTTCTTCTCTTGGCTCAAAAGGGCACTACTTCACGAAATGGTTTGCGCTACCACAATTGTAGCATGTCCTTGGGCGCTCCCCCTTCTTCTTGTAGTTCTTGTTTCGTGGAGGTCTTGGAGAACCGGCCTTGTGAGCTTCCCATCTCTTCCAATATCCATGCATAGCGAGAGCAATGCACTTGTGAGCTCCCGTATAGGTGTCTTCATAGTCTTCTTCATCATCATCTTCTTCTTCACTTTCATCAACTCGAGCCATAGCCTTTGACTTCAATGCAAGATTGGGAGACTTTCCCATCCCTCTAGAGCGAGCTAGAGCATCATCTGCACTCTTGTGTGAGAGAGAGATTGCGATGAACTCACTAAGAACACCAATGGAGTTGAGAGTGTTGTAGTCCGCTCTTGTCCGGATACTAGTGGAGAGATTCTTCTCGAAGGGTGTGATAGCCTTGACAAATTTCCTCTTTATCCACTCATCGGAGATCTCTTCCTTACCAAAGTCTCTCAATTGATTTGCGAGAGTGACAACTCTTCTATAGAGCTCTTCGGGGCATCATGCATAACGAAGTTCTCGGAGTTGTCAATGGCCACATCATACTTGGAAGATTGAATGCTAGAATTTCCTTGAAACAAGGTGTCAAGTTTGTCCCAAGCTTCCTTGGCGGTCTTGCAACCACGAATGTGAGTGAGATGCTCCCTTGGGAGAGCCTTCTAGATAATAACAAGAGCAGTTTTGTTAAGTTGAGATTCAACATCCTCCTTTGGAGTCAAGTTGCTTGGGTCATGAGGATGAAATCCATGGATCACGCTTCTCCACAATGCGGTACACGATCCTGAAATGTGAGATTCCATTTCAAACTTCCAAGAGGAAAATTAGTTAGTGTTAAGGATGGGTGGACCTCCAACATTAAGGATGTGTGTGTCGGGGGGTTACCCCCGAGTAGGGTAAAGACAGGTGGTAAAGGCCGCGTACAGAAGAGAGGTTTGGTCGAGTAGCCGACTACCGGGTACTCGCTACCCGGTCGACTGCTACCCGGTCTCACCTCAAGATGACCAGAAGGAGATATCAGTCAAGTTTTACCCTGTCGAGTAGAAGGTTTGGCCCGAGTACAATTGGCGGGAACCTTTGGCGGGAAACTACTCGGGCAGGAAGTCAAAGGAGCCGTTCTGACACAGGATCCCGCGTATCCTGGGTCCGTACTTGGCAGCATTCGAACTACTGTTCACGTGGGGACGGTCTGTCTGACAGTGACAGCATGGAAGCAGGCCGTGGCAGGATAAGGGGGGCCTACTCTGTGACTAGGTACAGTGATACCAGTCTGTCCCCTAGTTTTGCCCAACGACTTTACAGAAGCAGACAAGATCAACGACCAAAGCTGTCAGCGGGTACTCGGAGAAAGGACAGTGTGGACACTATGTCGACACTTGTCCAGATTTGGACGTATCCGGCTAGGGCACCATGTATATAAGGTGCCCCGCCGCCTCCTGCGCGAGGGACGATCTCATTCCATGCTCACACACAGGCTCATAGTGAACCCTAGAAACCCTAAGTACTTGACCTAGCACTACTCGGAGAGGGGCAAGGGGCTACTCGGTAGCGATACCATCTGTACTGTTTCTACTCGGAGAGACATCGTAATACATAGAGAAAGGCAGGAGTAGGGGTTTTACCTCCTCACGAGGGCCCTGAACCTGGGTACATCGTGTTGTTTGTGTTGTGTGGATCTCACCTCACGCGGCTACTCGTCGCGTGATCCCTCCCCGGACACCTCCAGCGTCCATCGTCCCCACATCTTTAGCCATCCCATGGCATCTGCCGTGACACCACCACGACAGTTGGCGCCCACCGTGGGGCAACCAGCGGCGCTGGCTGGAGTTTCTGTTCGGACGGGATCTTCATCTGCGGAGCGCGTAGTTTGTGGCCTTGTCCACAGATTCGGCTCCTTCGACTTCGTCACCGACAACGCCGGCTGTTTCGGCGGCATGGCCATGCCGGAGGGCGGCTCGGTGATCCCTTCGGCTCGCATCGTCTACGTCGCCATCGTCGCCAACAGCGCCTACCCTGAGCTAGTGCAGGACGCGGAGGATCCTCCCGCGGTGGTTGCAGCTCGCGGAAGGCCAGCACGCAGCTCTGCATGCTGCGCTGAGGTGATGGTGACGGGCGTGGCGGCAAACACTGGCGCAGCTGCTACTGGCGCTGCGGCCGTCGTCGAGGAGGTTGACGACCCGCCTGCTGGTGGCAGGACTCACCGGCCTTACGAGAAGGAGAGCAACCTGCCGCCTTCCACGTCTACGGTCATTCCCGCGTCTGCAGCGCGAACCGGCATGCCCACTCCCACCGATGTTGAGCTCCTTGCAGTGAGGGAGCAGCTCGAGCGGCAACGCCAGGAGCTGCTCGCCGAGCAGGCGGAGTTGGAGAAGATCAGGTTGGAGCTGAGCCTGGATCAGCTCGAGTACAACAAGGCTCACGGCTTCACGCCGGTCGCCAGGAGGCCTAGCAGGGTAGGCGCTACCCGGCGCAACCTGGGCGCCGAGATGGCGACTGTTGCGGAGGAGCCCGCGCAGTCCGCCACCGCGAACACCTTCACAAAGCCAAGGTACAGCACACCCGCCAAGACGCTGCGAGCTGCGCAGGCTGTGGCTGCCGAGTTGCCACGCCTAGAGGGAGAGGCGCGTCGCAGGCAGCAGGAGAGGCTCGGCGAGCTGGTGCTGGAGGCCGCCAGGCAGAACGAGGAGTTCCGGAAGGCCAACCCGGGAGCTGGAGCTTCGCAGGTGGTTCACTCGCACGCGGCTAGATCTAACGATCAAGCCTCATCTCCGCATCCTAGCCGCGAGAAGAGCCGCAGCGGGCGTACGGGTAGACAGGCAAATGCAGGTGTATGACCCGGCTGCTGCCGCGAAACAGGTTGCTGTGCCGCAGCAGCCCGGGCAGGAAAACAACGCTGCAAGAGCAGGCTCTCAAGCCCATCAAGCTCAAAGCCGTATCCGAGAAGCCGCACGTCCGGGTACTTCTCGGCAACCCGCAGCTCCGCCTACTCGGCAGAGGCAGCAGCCGCGCCCAGTGGCACCAGTCGCCAACCCGGTGGAGCAGCCTGCTGCTATGCAGGTGGATAGGTATGATGATGGCTACTCGGCTATGGAGATGGCTGGTTATGACATCCATGACCGTGTGGGTGAGCGCGTGTTGGCGCCTGGGGATGCAAGGCACCAATTGGACCGTATCAGCTTGTCGGCGCGGCTTGAGAGCACGGGTCCTCCTGGCCCCGAGTGCTTTGGCCCGCGCATCATGAATGAGCCTTCCGTGAAGGGCTTCCAGCTCGCAAGAGGCACCAAGAGCTACAATGGTAGCACCAAGCCTGAAGATTGGCTCAATGATTACGTCACCGCGGTCCATATCGCGAACGGCAACAGGAGATGGGCGGTGCGCTATGTGCCGCAGATGCTAGAGGGTCCAGCTCGCACTTGGCTCAACAACTTGCCCAAGAACAGCATTAACTGCTGGCTGGACTTCTCGGATGCCTTCATCAGCAACTTCACCAGCACCTACAAGAGGCCGAATAGGCCACAGCAGTTGTCGGCTTGCCGGCAGCGAGAAGACGAGACGGACCGCGAGTACCTTACTCGGTGGAGCACCTTGAGGAACACCTGTGAGGGTGTGAATGAGGCACAGGCGATCACTTGGTTTGCGCAGGGTTGCCGACATGGCAGCATGCTTTGGCAAAGATTGCAGAGGGAGATGCCCAACACCCTGGCCGAGACCATCAAGATTGCGGATCAGTACGCACTCGGTGATCCTACTCAGCCACTGGATTCCTCTGAGCCGAGAAGAAACTTCAACAGCAGCAAGCGCAACGAGTTCCGCAACAAGCGCCGAGTAGATACTCGGTATGATCCCGAGGAGGTGAATGCAGTGAACGTCGGAGGCGGTGGTGGCCAAAGGCAAAAACCTGCTGGAGCCTACGGGCAGAACCAGAACCAGGGCCAAGGCAACAAGAAACCGTTCCGCACTACGCAGCCGAGTAGCGGGAACTCCGAGCAGCCGAAGAAGTTTGTCTTCGATGACATGAAGGATGGCCCATGCAGCTTTCACACTCACCACCCCTCAAGGCCTGCGAACCATACTACTCGGCAATGCGAATGGTGGGATGTGATCAAGAGTGATGGCTTGCCTCCTCCTCCTCCTCTGCCAGCTGCCAATGCTACTGTTCAGCCTACTCGCGCTCCCGCAACTCGGCCGCCAGTCTATCCGAGAAGAGAGAATGTCAACCAGGTGGCTTTAGGAGCCAACCGGAACTTCAACAACGAGAGATACCGCAACAACAACAACAACTACAACCGCAACAACAACAACAGAGGCAACAACAACTATCAGGGCAACAACAATGGCGACAATGGCAACAACGGGGGCAATGGCCCTAACCAGTACCAAGAGCACCATGAGAGCTACATGATCTTCACCTCAGAGGCAGTCGACAAGCAGTCACAACACAGGCGGGCCATGGAGGTCAATGCAGTGATCCCGGCAGTTCCTCACTACATGTACTGGTGCGACCAGGAGATCAGGTGGACTCGGGCAGATCACCCCAAGGTGATGCCCAATCCGGGTACCTATGCTTTGGTGCTGGATCCCACCTTCCTGGGCCCCGAGAAGAATGTGAGGTTCAGTAAGGTGCTGATCGACAACGGCAGCAGCATCAACATCGTGTACAAGGACACACTCGAGAAGCTTGGCCTGGCCGAGAACATGATGTTGCCTAGCAAGACCACGTTCCATGGCATCGTGCCCGGGATCTCTTGGAACCCGATTGGCCGAGTGTGGATTGATGTGCTATTCGGTACTCGGGAGAACTGCCGCACTGAGCGCCTGCAGTTTGAGGTGGTGGATCATCAGAGCCCCTATCATGCTCTACTCGGCAGGCCTGCTCTGAGCAAGTTCATGGCCTCGACCCATGTGGCTTACCTGAAGATGAAGATCCCCGGGCCCAATGGCATCATCACCATCTCGGGAGATTACAAGAAATCCATGGAGTGTGCCTCTGCTAGCTCCCAGCTGGCGGAGTCAATGGTGATTGCTGCCGAAAAGAAGAAGATGTACGAGGTGGTGGCCATGGCTCAGTCCGCACAAGATGGCGCACAAGGTGTGCCGAGTACTCAGCATGGTACTGCTTTCCAAGCTGCCAAGGAGACCAAGACAGTCCAGGTTGACCCCGAGTTCCCGGAGCGCGTGGCCATCATTGGTGCCGGGTTGGCCGAGAAATAGGAAAGCGCGCTCATCCACTTCCTCCGTGAGAATCGGGATGTTTTCGCCTGGACCAATGAAGATTTACCAGGAGTCCCGAGGGAGTTGGTTGAGCACTCTTTGCATGTGCGTCCTGACGCCAAGCCCGTGAAGCAGGCCTTGCGCCGTTTCGGGGATGAGAGAAGGAAGGCCATCGGTGATCAAATCACCAAGCTGCTGATCAGTAACTTCATCATGGAGGTGCTGCACCCGGACTGGTTGGCCAACCCGGTCATGGTCGAGAAGAAAAAGGAAGATCCCAAGGCTGCCACCGCATGGCGCATGTGTGTCGACTACACCGACTTGAACAAGGCATGCCCCAAGGATCCCTTCCCGCTACCTCGAATCGATCAGGTGATCGACTCCACTGCCGGCTGTGAACTGTTGTCTTTCATAGATGCCTACTCTGGTTTCCACCAGATTGCACTCAACCCTGCTGATCAAATAAAGACTGCTTTTATTACCCCGTACGGGGCTTATTGCTATCGTGTCATGTGTTTTGGCCTGAGGAATGCGGGTGCAACCTATCAGAGATGCATGCAGAAATGCTTGCATGACCAGCTCGGCAAGAATGTGCAGGTGTACGTAGATGACATTGTCATCAAAACGAATAAAACACATACTCTGATTGCCGACCTGGAGGAAACCTTTGCTAACCTACGCAGGTACAAAATGAAACTGAATCCGAGTAAGTGCACCTTTGGTGTACCAGCTGGAAAGCTACTCGGTTTTCTGGTTTCTAGTCGGGGCATTGAAGCCAATCCGTCTAAGATAAAAGCTATTGAAAGCATGTCTTTGCCGAGATCATTGAAGGATGTGCAGAAGTTCACGGGGTGTTTGGCGTCTCTGAGCCGTTTCCTGGGCCGGATGGGCGAGAAGGCTCTGCCTTTGTACCAGCTGATGAAGAAAAGCGACAAGTTTGTCTGGACTCCACAGGCGGATGTGGCATTCAATGAGCTAAAAGCAATGTTGGCTAGCGCTCCCGTCTTGGCTAGTCCGCTACCCAAGGAGCCTATGCTGCTATACATTGCCGCGACTAACCGAGTAGTCAGCGTGGTGATAGTGGTGGAGCGAGAAGAAGAAGGCAAGAGTGTGCAGCGCCCAGTCTATTATCTCAGTGAAGTGCTGTCCAGTTCCAAGCAAAACTATCCACATTACCAGAAGATGACATATGGTGTGTACCTGGGCGCCAGGAAGCTGAAACATTACTTCCAGGAGCATCCCATCACTGTTGTGAGCTCGGCTCCCATCTCGGACATCATGGGTAACAAGGAAGCGAGTGGCAGAGTAGCCAAGTGGGCAATTGAGCTAGCCGCGTACGCTCCCGCGTATACGAGAAGAGAAGCAATCAAGTCTCAGGTACTGGCGGAATTTCTTGTGGACTGGGCCGAGATGCAATATGAACCTCCTGCTCCAGTTTCCAACTATTGGAAGATGCACTTTGATGGCTCAAAGGTAAAAGAAGGCCTGGGTGCTGGCGTAGTGCTTACATCACCCAAGCGGGATCAGCTCAAGTATGTGTTGCAGATCCATTTCAAGGCATCCAACAATGTAGCCGAGTACGAGGCGGTGGTGCATGGTTTGCGAGTAGCAAAGGAGGTTGGTGTGCAGCGCATTATCTGCTATGGCGACTCAGATCTGGTGGTGCAGCAAGTCTCAGGTACCTGGGATGCTTTGGATGCCAACATGGCGTCGTATCGCTTCCTGGTGCAGTCAATGACTGGGTTTTTCGAAGGCTGTGAGTTCCAGCACATTCACCGAGCAGAAAACGAAGCAGATGAGCTGTCCAAGTTGGGATCTTCTCGGCAGTCCATCCCGGCAGGGATTGCCTTGGAGCATTTGAGGAAGCCATCCATCAAGCCTTCCCCCAACTCGGAATCCATCTTTGTCCCTTCTCTGCCAAGTGAGGAATCTGACCCAATGGAGATTGACTGGGAGAGTGCTGCAGGGAACTCGGGGACTGCCTTTCCCTACTCGGGGACTGCCGTTCCCTACTCGGGGACTGCCTTTCCCCACTCGGGGACTGCCGTTCCCTACTCGGGGACTGCCATTCCCTACTCGGGGACTGCCATTCCTTACTCGGGGACTGCCGCCCTCAACCCAGAAGCTGTTGCATTCATTGAAGAAGTCCTCGCCAATCGGTCTGGGCTGCAGAGGAGCGCTCTTACTCCTCCTATGCAACCAACAGAGCCTGTCCCAATGGAAATGGACGAACCAGTGTTTCCCGTGCGGGAGACACCGAGGTGGGCAATGCCCATATTATCCTTTCTAAGGGACGGCACGTTACCTGAAGACGAGGTGACTGCGAGGCAGATTCAGAGAAGGTCCAAGGGCTACACTATAGTCCGATGTGCATAAGAGAAGTGCCACTGGAGTGCTGCAACGCTGTGTGAGCCCAGAGGAAGGAGAAGAAATCCTGGTGGAGATACATCATGGGGAATGCGGGCATCACGCCTCTTCTCGGGCTTTAGTCAAGAAAGCTTTCCGGCATGGCTTCTACTGGCTCACTGCATTGCAGCAAGCAGAAGATATTGTGAGGAAGTGCACTGGCTGCCAGATGTTCGCAAGTAAGATTCACATGCCAGCTTCCGAGTTGAAAACAATTCCTATCACATGGCCATTTGCTGTTTGGTGCTTGGATATGGTTGGTCCTTTCAAGCCGGCTAAGGGCAATATGACACATATCTTGGTCATGGTGGACAAGTTCACCAAATGGATCGAGGTGAAACCTATTCGGAAGTGCGATGGAGTCACAGCTGTGAAGTTTGTGAAGGATGTGATCATGAGATATGGCTACCCGCACAGTATCATCACCGACAATGGCACCAACTTCGCAGAGGGGGCAATGGTGCGATTCTGCAGAGATAAGCATATCCGACTAGACGTTGCGTCAGTCGCGCACCCTGCCTCCAATGGGCAAGTTGAGAGAGCAAATGGGATGGTACTGGCAGGCATCAAGCCGAGGCTGATTGAGCCACTGCTGAAAACACCTGGGTTGGCTAGAAGAGTTGCCAGCGGTGTTGTGGAGTCTAAGGACTACCCCTAACCGGTCAACCGGCTACACGCCATTCTTCTTGGTATACGGGGCTGAGGCCGTGTTGCCAATAGACTTAGAGCATGACTCCCCCCGAGTAGCCCTCTACACTGAGGTGGAGGCGAGAGAAGCTCGAGAAGACGACGTTGACCTGCTTGAAGAAGCAAGAGAGCTGACTCTGTCACGTTCGGCTATCTACCAGCAAAACCTGCGGCGCTATCATAGCCGAAAGGTGAACCCAAGGGTTTTTCGAGAAGGAGACATGGTCCTTAGGCTTGTGCAGCGCACAGCCGGGATGCACAAGTTGTCTCCTCCATGGGAAGGGCCTTTCATTGTCAGCAAAGCGCTGCACAATGACGCGTACTATCTTGTAGATGCGCCCATCGCAGGCGAACAGGGCAGATAAAGCTGGAGAGGAAACCAAGTCCCTGGAATGTAGCTCTACTTTGTCGTTTTCATTCGTAAGCAAAGATGTGTATGTACCCCTTCATCCGAGTTGAAATTCTACTCTGCAATCTAAAATTCTCGGGGACTGCCCTCGTCCAAAATCGCTCTAAGTGTTTTTACTCGCTTGTCTTTTGTCTATTCGGTTGCTTCACTTCAGAACTCAAAGTGCATTGAGTACTGTGTTTAAACCTATATGCCAACTCTTCGACTCCGCTGCTGTCCGAAACCCGGCTTCATGGCAAGCAAGAGAACAAGCAAAAGGTCAATGAGCACACGAAAATCACTAAGGAAGAAAGAGTGCAGGAACCGAGTAGATTGTCGGTTACTTTTTGTTCCTTGTTTCGTCTTCTCGGCTAGGTGGTGGGCTGCGTTATCATGATTGTTTCTAGCGGCTAAGTATTTGCAGCCTTGTTCTTTGATTCTTGTGACTCGAATACCAAACAAGCGACAAGTCGCAGGTAGAGCAGAGATGAAAAGACAGGGTGAATAAGAAAAGCTACTCGGGGACTCGCATGGAAACACAACTCGGCATTAAGCCAGTGTCGTTCAAATTGATTAATGTCAACATAAACCGAGTGGGCATAAAAACTGAGTAGCAAGCAAGATAAAGGTAGTCTGTTACATCTGCTCCCGGCATCCCGGGGATCTGATAAAATGTTCAAGTGAAAGAAAAGAATGCAGGTTGTTTCAAGATGAGGAGGCGTTGTTCTCGGCGCTGGCCTTGGCTGATGTTTCCTCGGCGGCGGCCTTGGCAGCAGTTTCTTCAGTGGCGGTGGCGGTAGCTGCTTCTTCGGTGCCGGCTTGAGTGGCATCCGCTTCCGTCTGCACGGCGGCGGATTCCTCCATCTCGGCATCCTCCTGGGTGGCCGCCTGCTCGGAAGTGGCCGTGGCCACCGAGACGGGTCCTGGAGCCGAGGAGGAGCCTGAAGCGTGGCCAGGAGGAGGCACCGTGTCGTCGAGAGCAGCACCTGAGGAAGTGCCGAAGTCGAGTGGCTCGGAGTCGATGTGCGCCTCTTCGTCTTCATCGCTACTCGCGACGACGGTGGCTTTTCCCTTCCCGGCCTTGCCCTTGGGAGATTCGAAGAAGTCACCAAGCTCTTCCGCCTCGTCATCATCTTCTTCGTCCTCGTACTCGGTGTCGGGTTCGGGGACGCCATCGATGTAGACCTCCGTCTCGGCGCATTCTGCGACATCATATGCAATCTGCTTGCGCAAGGCCACGCTATCGGCGTCAGTCTCCCACTTGGAGTCATTGCGCTTCCCGCGGATGAGCTGCATATCCAGGTTTTCATACCAGGACGCAATGCAGAGAAGCATCACGTCCGCACCAGCACGGGCTCCGGAGGCTCGCCACTTTTTCAACTCGGCCTTCACGTTCTCCAGCTTAAGGGCGAGCTCCCGCATGCTTTTTGGCTCAGGATCATGAGGCCCGAACAGCCGGTGGAGCTCGAAGCCCGCATGCATCAAATCAGTCCCGCAGCCGGCCAGCTGTTCGAAGTAACCTTTGAGCACCAGCAAGCTGTCCTCGATGTCAGCCCTGGTGTCAATCGGCTCACCCAGCGAGAGGCGAACTGCTCGGGCCTTGGCTATCGTGGGCGCAGAGGTAGACTCAAGACGAGGCCAAATATCTGAAATAGCAAGTGGCAAGATCAAAAACCGAGAAAGAAAAAAGGAAGCCGAGAAGGAATAGGACCAAGAAGAAAAGATGCAATGAAGAAAAGAACTTACCGATCAGTTGGCGGCGCAGCTGCTGCAGCTTGGTTCTCCAGGATTCCTCGTTGCTAATCTGCTTTGATTGGACCTGGCGCAGGGTGTCCATCTGAGCGAAAAGATCAGCATTGGTCTTCTTCAGAGTCTCGCACTCAGCCTCGAGGGCCCTCTCCTTGGCCTTGAAAGTGGTCTCGGCCTTGGCCTTCTCGGCGATTGCCTTGTCCCTCTCGGCGCCAATCTTCACGGCATCTTGGAGTGCATTCTGAAGCTGGACCTGCAGCTTCTCCATCTCGGTGGTATGGTCCTTCACCAGAGTTATGGCCTGGTCGGATAGCTGCTTCTCCACTTCCACTGGCTTGACGCAATCTTGGTGCGCCTCAGCAAATGACTTATAATCTTCTGCGAAAAGATAAGATGAGGTCAGTAAATGGGCAGAGAAGAACCAAACTCAAGGTCACACCGAGTAAACAGCAAACTCACCTTCAAGTTTCTTTATCGTGGCCTCGGCGTTCTCCACGAAGCTACGGCATTTTTCATGCTCATCGGCCAAGGCTTTCAGTTTCTCTGCAGAGAAGGAAAGGTTAGTGCGTGAAAAAGCAGAAGCGGGCGTAACCATAAAACGCAGGAACCGCGTGGCTAAAGGCGTACCTTGCACTTCGGCCAGCTGTTGGGTGCTGTCGTTTGCATTTTTGCTCGCGGCCTCAGCAGCTACCTTCTCCTTCTCCAGCGCAGCAATACGCCTCCTGGCGATGGAGTGGTTCCAAAGAAGGATGCGGTACAAGTTGGTCCGCTTAAGAACGCTATCCTGAAAACCGAGAAGAAAATTAGTTAGGCAAAGCAGAGAAGATTCGGCCCGAGTAGGAGGCTACTCGGAGAGTATCCACCTACTCGACCCAAATCTCGGGGACTGGGGGTGATGGTAAGAAAGAAGAAAGGCGAAGTAGAAGAGAAGAAAATTCAACTCGGAAAAGGCAAAAAGACTTACTGCGTAGCTCTGTTCGATATCTTCGGCGTTCTTGCGATGCAAGAACATCTTGGCTGCGAGGGTTGCGGTATCGGTGGAGACGGACATGGGCTGGTGTCCCAGGTCGATCTTGTTCCACTCCACGCGGTAGTGGTCGACGGAGCCAAGGGTCAAGCCGTGCCACTTCTCCTCTCCGAGAACCCCGCTGTCCCACTTGGCGCTGATGTAGCCGACAGTGTCCAGTACCTGCTCAAGACCCTTGGAGGTTATTGGCTTGTCTTGGGCTCCCCGAGAAGCAATATTGACGGGTTTGTTCTGGGCTGGATCGAAGGGAGGAGTATTCCTGGCTACAGCTTTCCTCCCCTTCTGAATAGCTACAGCTTTATCTTGGGGAGGGAAGCCGATGGTATGTTGGTGGCTAACCTCAATCATATATTCCGGGTAGCAGGGCTGACCAGCAGCGCGAGCGTCCGCAGAGAGCGCAGCAGGAATCGGGCCGGAGTCGCGGATCACGAGTGCTCCGCCTGCGGATGCGCCTTGCTCTCTGGCCCTTTTCTTCGTCTGCTCCTTCTCGATTTTCTGCTTCTCGAGATCCTCGGGTTTCTTCCCCTCAGTCTTGGCCTTTGCCTTCTCGGCGACTGCTTCCTCGGCAGCTCGCTTCTCGGCCTTCTTCTGTTCAGCCCTGGCCTTCTTCTGCTCGGCCTTGGCTCTCTCAGCAGTTTCTTTCTCGGCTTTGGCCTTCTCGGCGGCTTCCTCCTTGGCCTTGGCCTCCTCGGCAGCCACCTTATCGGCAGTCTCCTTCTCGGATAGACCTTTCTTGGAACAGTAATCCCTCAGAGCATCAAGGGCCTGTTGCTTGGCTGCTCGCCCAGGAGGGCTGGATGTGTCCTTGCTCTGTGGAGACGAGGAGGAAGTCGGTGGTGTAGGGCCTTGCGCAGTTGGTGGCGTAGGGCCTTGCGCAGTTGGTGGCGCCGCAGATCCACCGCCTGGCAGTGGGTAGACATCTGCTATGGTAGCGTCCGGGGCGGTGTCGTCTGTCACCAGCTGCTCGGCGGTAACATTCTCCTGTGCAGCAGCCTCGGTGGTGGGCTGCTCCCGTTCTACTTCTGGCCGCTCAAGGGCGGCGGCGTCTTGCATTTCTTGTTCTTGATTCTCCTCGGCGTTGCTAGCCGGAGGAGAAGGGGGTCTCTCTTCATGAACAGCGCTTTCTTGTGCTGCTGGTTCTGACGCTGCTCCTTGTGCTGGATTGGCAGCAGCAGCATTGGCATCGCGGTCCTCATCATCGTCGTCCAGATTGACCAGAGGTACTGGTTTCTTCTGGGCCTGGTCGGACGCGAGGGCTGCGTTCGCATCCATGGCAGGACTGCAGAGAAGAAAGGAATTAGGGATTGGAAGAAGGTTTGGAGGAAACCAGTACTACGCGAGAAGGAGGGCAAACGAGATGAGAACTCACGCAGTGGTGGATTTAAGCTGTCGTCGGGGTTTCTTTACAGTAACTTTCCTCCTCTTCTCGGCGGCCTCCTCCTTCTCGGCGGGCTTCCTCTTCTTGGCTGGAGGTGCCTGTGCTTCGCCGCCGGTCCGCTTGCGGGCTTCGGGAGGGGCAGTAGACAAAGGTTGGACGACGAGGGGCGCATCGCCCTCGTTCTCGCCCTCATCCTCGTCGTCCTTCTCCGCAGCGGCCTCATCTGAGAAATTCAAAAGAGAGGAAGGAAGAATCAGGAACAGCAATGCAAGGGGTTGGTGTTTCTCGGAAGCAAACAAGATGAAAATAACAATACCGTGAGAGCCTTCATCTGACCAAGTGCGGAGAGCATCGCGCTTGTCAGGAGCGGGGCTGCTCTGTCCCGCGTCATCAGAGGGCAGCATGTCATCCTCCTCGCGATCGGCGAACCAGTTCTCCTCAAAAACTTCGCGACTCTCAATCAACTGTCGAGTAAGAGTCTGAAAGACAGAGAAGGATCATAAGTCAACCGAGTATCAGGATGGAACTCTACTCGAATAGGCGTGCAAACACAAAGCACACTAAGCCTATGCAGTTTTCCAAGTGTTCTACCCGGGTAGACGTGCAAACATAAAGCATACTAGGCCTAAGCACGAGTAGACTAAGTGTTCTACTCGGTGCACCAGACGATTGCTAGTCGGGGCGGAAAGGGAAGTTATCTACTCGGAAAGCAGAGGCGAAAACAGAGTAGGAACAACGTACCCGGGCAATCGGTTGCGTGCGGCTATACGGGACGAAGCCATATCGCCACTTCTCGGTAAGGCTTGTCTTCAGCATGTTCCTGGCATGATAGGCAACATCGGCGTCGTCGATTTCGATGGTGGTGGTCCTGGTGCAGTCGCGGGAGCCTCCCATGTAACACATGAGATGGCAGCGCTCCTGCAGAGGGAGCACTCGGCGCTTGATCCAGCACACCACCGGGTCGTCGTTCTTGAGGCCCAGCTTCTTCAGCTCGCCGAGTCTGTCTTCTATCTCGACGGCGATTTCGTCGATGGTGGGCTTCTCCTTCCAGTTTGACCCGAGTGGAGCACGATTCCTCCAAGCGGGCAGGTTGATTCGATCATCAACCGCACCTCCTTCCGTGGCGGGGACGTTCTTGACATAGAAGAACGTCTGCTGCCACATTCGGCAGGAATCCAGCCCCTGGATGCGGGGATGGTTCGTACTAGTCCGCTGCACCATCATGGCACAGCCCGTGTCGGTGGCGCGGCCGATACCTGCACCTTCTTTCTTCCCGACTGACTGTTGACGGAGATTAAAGTACCTGAGCCACGTATCAGTCGTGGGCCTGATGCCGAGGAAAGCCTCGCAGACGACGACGTGGTAGGCGAGGAAGACGACCGCGTTGGGCGGCAGATGATGCATCTGCAGCCCGAAGTGGTCGAGGAACTTGCGCAAGAAGTCCGAGGCGGGCAGTCCGAAGCCGCGCTCGAAGTGCGACATGAAGACCACCCGCTCGCCGTCTCGTGGAGTTGGCACAACCTCGTCGTCGGGTGCCCGGCACTCCACGCCGGGGGGAACCCTTCTGCTGGTCACGAGCCAGGCGAGATTGGCCTTGGTGACGGAGGAACCCGACCAGCTAGCCTTGGCCATCGTTGCGAGTGGGAGGAGTGGATGATTTTCAAGTGGAGTTGCTCGGTGGACAGAGTCCGCGGCGGCGCGGAAGCTTGCGCGGCGGCGGAGGGCTCGGTGGAGAAGAAGAACAGGAGGCAGAAGGGGAAAAGCGCAGGGAAGAAGAAAAGGAAATTACCGCAGGGGTATTTATACCTCCCTCGCGAGATTACCGTTACCACCACGGTAGTGGGATCGACTGTGGCGTGTGGTGGGTCCTGTGGCCGGCTAGAAACGCACACAAGCGCGGGCTGCGCGCGTAACGGCCGCATTGGATCCCACCTTCAGATCGTGGCCAGTAATTGCGCGTGATGGGACATGACGGCCGGTGGGCCCACGGCGTGAAAACTGGACACGTGGCGTCGTGTCCTGGGCAACCAAACGACGAGGTCGTGGATGCTTGACACGTGGGCAGTGCCTGCGTGAGGGGCTGGATGTTGCTCTGCGCTGTAGAGGCTCAGCTTGCGAAATTTCGCTAAGTCTTTTTACTCGGTTACTGAGTAGGGAGCAAGTGCTACTCGGAAGAGAGGGAGCTCAAGGTACCTTCCGGATAGCTACTCGGAGGACCTACTCGGCATCTTGAGGTTCGATGGCTGAGATATAAAGGCTGGTTTTAAGCTGGCAGAGCCTAGTGAACAAGTTCGCAAGACTCAACCAGCTTCGGGGACTGCTGTCGGGGGGTTACCCCCGAGTAGGGTAAAGACAGGTGGTAAAGGCCGCGTACAGAAGAGAGGTTTGGTCGAGTAGCCGACTACCGGGTACTCGCTACCCGGTCGACTGCTACCCGGTCTCACCTCAAGATGACCAGAAGGAGATATCAGTCAAGTTTTACCCTGTCGAGTAGAAGGTTTGGCCCGAGTACAATTGGCGGGAACCTTTGGCGGGAAACTACTCGGGCAGGAAGTCAAAGGAGCCGTTCTGACACAGGATCCCGCGTATCCTGGGTCCGTACTTGGCAGCATTCGAACTACTGTTCACGTGGGGACGGTCTGTCTGACAGTGACAGCATGGAAGCAGGCCGTGGCAGGATAAGGGGGGCCTACTCTGTGACTAGGTACAGTGATACCAGTCTGTCCCCTAGTTTTGCCCAACGACTTTACAGAAGCAGACAAGATCAACGACCAAAGCTGTCAGCGGGTACTCGGAGAAAGGACAGTGTGGACACTATGTCGACACTTGTCCAGATTTGGACGTATCCGGCTAGGGCACCATGTATATAAGGTGCCCCGCCGCCTCCTGCGCGAGGGACGATCTCATTCCATGCTCACACACAGGCTCATAGTGAACCCTAGAAACCCTAAGTACTTGACCTAGCACTACTCGGAGAGGGGCAAGGGGCTACTCGGTAGCGATACCATCTGTACTGTTTCTACTCGGAGAGACATCGTAATACATAGAGAAAGGCAGGAGTAGGGGTTTTACCTCCTCACGAGGGCCCTGAACCTGGGTACATCGTGTTGTTTGTGTTGTGTGGATCTCACCTCACGCGGCTACTCGTCGCGTGATCCCTCCCCGGACACCTCCAGCGTCCATCGTCCCCACATCTTTAGCCATCCCATGGCATCTGCCGTGACACCACCACGACAGTGTGGCATGGAAACGATTGGGTGGATAGAATCATAGTTTTGCGGTGGTGGAACTTTTGAATTGGACCCCGAACCATTAGCCGTTTGAGACTTGGAGCCACCGTCACTCTCCTTAGCTTTGGCTTTAGCCTTTTGTGCGGCTTTAGCCTTAGCTTTGGCAATGTTCTCTTCGAGTTCGGAATTATCCGGAATCGTTTCCTCATCCGAACTATCCTCATCGGTGACATGGGGAGAGTGTGAAGGCCCCTTGGTTCTACCCATCATGTTGTCCAACATCTTCTTGATGGAGGAAACCTCCGAGCCCACACTAGAGCTAACCTTGGACAATTGGGTTTGAATGGTACAAACCGTTGTCTCTAGGTTGGCTATAGTGTCGGCCATTTTGGAGAGCTCCTCCTTAGAAGATTCAGGATCATCTCCGTTGACCATGATTACTCTTAGGCGGTTAAGCCCGATAAAAGAGCCGAGGCTCTGATACCAATTGAAAGTGCAATATGGTCAACTAGAGGGGGGGGGGGTGAATAGGTTACTACAAATTTTACTTCTTTTTCACATTTAAATGGGGGCTTTGAGAAAGTAAAAGCTTGGTTATCTAGATGTGCAACTAAGTGAACACCCTAGGTGACAAGAAACAAGTAGCAGCGGAAATAAAGGAACGGTACAAGATAACAACAAGTGAAAAACTCGGAGACAAGGATATGTTTCCCGTAGTTCCTTCTTAAAAGAAGTACGTCTACGTTGGAGAGGTGGGGAGCCACCTAGGCGCTCCTCAATAGCACGGATGTGCACACCTTGTTCTCCTTGAGCTTCTCCGGTGAGGGAGATTCTCGTTTCCACTATGAGGCCGACTTGAAGGCGTTGACCAAATCTTTACAAGGGGTTGAGGCTACTCCACAAGTGAGATGGAGGCTCTCAACAATCAAAGCTTCTTGCTACAAGGTGGAAGCTACAAGCACTAGGGTTTCCCTTGGATGACAAAGCAACCAAGAGATTACAAGATCCCAAGAGTTGTGGTGTGGGTACACACGTTTTGGCTTGGTGGAAAGGTAGATCTAGTCCTCCTCCATGAGATCCTTGAAGGGCATCGAGTTTGGTTGGAGGAGGAGGGAGATCGGGGCATTTTGAGCTCTACAACAATGGAGGAGAGAGAGGAATGGACGAGGTCACTATCTAGAGGAAGAAGATCCGGTCTGCTTGGGCCGGATTTTTGAATAGTCCGGGGGGCGGAACTTTGAAATATCCGGGGGCGGAAATTTCCGCCCCAATACTCCGCCCCCTCTCTGCGCGCGGGCACCAGCTCGTTGACGAAAATTGCTAAGGACCAGGGGCCGGATATTTTCACCGGAAATTTCCGGGGCAAATTTCCGCCCTAGCTTCTCTGCACGGGCAGTGAAAACACTTAGTCTCTTTGGAGATGCCAGGAGAGGGCCAGAATATTCCGGTGCTGGGGCCGGATATTCCGCCCCATAAGCACCGGAATTTCCGGTCTACGTACTGAAAAATCCGGTGGCAATGAATCCAGAATGTAGGCCTTCTCTTTGATCTTCCGACAAGAATATAACAATCAGCATCTGAGATAATAGCTGCACAGTCTAAAACAACACTGTTAGATAGCTGAAACCCGTGTTATCATCATTACCAAAATCATTAGAGGGATCATGAGCTTTCAGCCGGGCGTTTGTAGCTCTGTCCACTCGCTCAGCAACTCCACGGGTACCTGGGATTTTATTGAATTGCGCCATGCATAGATGATGTCCCAAGCGCCCAGCTCGATGCTCCATTTTGCTATTCGTCCAGATGCCATTGGGTTGTTCATGATTATACCGAGTGATGCATCATTAACCACTGTTATGGTGTGTTCCTGGAAGTAGTGCTTGAGCTTTCGAGCCGTGAGAACAACTCCATAAGCGAGCTTCTGGTAGTGAGGGTATCGTTGCTTGCACGGCGAGAGCACTTCACTGATGTAGTAGATTGGTCGTTGGACTCCATATGCCTTGCCCTCCTCAGGTCGTTCGACTACAATTGTCGTGCTGATGACCTGGTTTGTTGCCGCTAGGTACAGGTATAGCGGCTCCCTCTCTTGCGGTGTTGCAAGGATGCGCTTGCTTTGCAATGATCGTTTCAGGTCCCGCGAATGCCTGCTTAGCCTCTGGTGTCCACTCGAACTTGCCCGTCTTTTTCAACAGCTTGTAGAAGGGTAATGCCTGCTCGCCCAATCGTGCGATAAATATGCTCAAGGCGGCTAAGCGCCATGCGAGCTGTTGGACTCCGCGTAGATTGGTTGGCTCCTTCATTGTCAAGATTGCTTGTATTTTCTCCGGGTTCTGAAAATCGTCGAGTGGTCTGCTTGATCGGTTTTGCATCCTTGAAGACTTCGACTGAGTGCTCGGCGAACTCCCTGGGTATTCCTGGCATATCTGAAGGCTGCCAAGCGAAAATTTCCCAGTACTCACGGAGGAGTTCGACGAGCACGCTTTCCTATGCTGGCGAGAGGGTAGTTGAGACCACCGCACCTGATGCTTTCGGGTGTCACTGTTGGTGCTGAACTCTAATTCTGGAGCGTTTTTCTTTGTGAGGGGCATCACAGAGTGGTCCGTGGTCTTTGCCAGCTACTGCAGTTCTTCTTGCGTCCCGAAAGATTTTGCGATCTCGTTGAACTCGATGTCGCATTTGTTGGACTTCTGGAAATCTACGTCGATGGTGATTACACCATATTCTCCAGGTAACTTGAGCTTCAGGTACGCGTAATGTGATACTGCCATGAATCTGGCGAACTCTGTTCGACCAAGAATGGCGTGGTACTGTGAGGGCCAGTCGACTACTTCAAAGTCGAGGAATTCTCTTTTGTAGTTGCGTCGATTGCCCAACACAACCTCCAGGTTAATTGTTCCGAGTGGGCGGATCGTCTTTCCTGGAACTATCCCGTGGAAGGATGTTTCTGACTCTGCAAGTCCGTCCAGGTTCCTGTTCATCCGGCGGAGCGTATCCGCGTAGATAATGTTGATGCCGCTGCCGCCGTCCATGAATACTCGAGCCAGTTCGTAATTACCAATTTGTGCTTGGATTACCAAGGCAGCATGCCCTGGTCGATAGACTCGTGGCGGGTGGTCTTCCTTCGAGAAGGTGATCGATTGGTCCGCCATCTTCAGGTACTCGGGCTTTGTTGGCGGGGTTTGCACAGCCATGCATAGTTGCCGCGTGTTTGTCTTCTGAGCTCTGCGGGATGGGCAAACTTTTTGTATCATCCCTAACTGTCCAGCCGGGTTCGGGTACGCGTTAGCTCCTGCATTTGGTGCGGGTGGCGTGTTTAGTGCTGCTAGCGCCATGTTTGGATTTCCTGGTGGAGGTAGGGGTAGTGGCGGCTGGAACCCTTGATGTTCTCCTCCTGGGAGTGGAGGGTAGTTTTGATTAGCTGCTGATCTGCTTTTCTTCGAGAAGGCCTCGTGGATTTCAACGAACTTTCGGCAATCCTTGAGGAGGTGCATTGCCTTAGTTTTGCCCGTGCGCTTATCTGTAAATAGATGTAGCGAGCAGTACGCGTTTAGGTCCTCCTCGGGGCTTTTGTCTTCAGCTTTTGGTTTCCACTCGCGACTCCCGTGACGCCCATTATCGCGGCTTCGTGTGAATTCTGCCGCTACCATCTCTTCCCGATCGTCGTGATCGTAATATTTTCTCCTTTTCTTTCGACCATGGCGGTCTTCTTCAGGCGCGGGCGATCATGCCCTCTCGTTGCGCACCGCGTCTTCTCCGTTAGCCCATTTGTCGGCTATGATCATCAGTTCCCCAATAGTTTTGGGTGCTGCTCGGCCCAGGTCTTCTCTGAAAGCAGTTCGTCGGACGCCTTTCGCGAAGGCCTCAACCGCTACTTCTTCTGAGATATTTCCCGCGGTGTTCCTGAGTGTTGTCCACCGCTGAATGTACTCGCGGGTGGATTCGCCGCTCTTCTGCCTGCAGGCCCGTAGTTCTTCAATGGTTGCTGGTCTCTTGTAAGTGGCCTGAAAGTTCTTGCAGAAATCATAGTGCAGGTCATCCCATGATGCGTAACAGAACTTTGGCCTTGCTTCCAGCCAGTTGCGTGCCGCGCCGACCAAGTGCAGGTTGAGGTACTGCATAGCCGTGTTTTTATTCCCACGTTGGCATTTTACTGCTGTGAGGTAGTCGTTTAGCCTCGACGAAGGCTCGAGTGAACCATCGTATTTCGTGACTTCTGTGCTGAGCTTGAATCTCTTGGGTAGGGGTGCCTCGTGGATGCTGCGGGTGAAACACAGCGCGCCGCAGGTCTCGTCATCCGAAGAACTGGACGAGGAGCGCGCGCGGTTCCTTGCAGCTCTTGCCTTGTCCACCTTGTTTTGCGCGATATCTGACCGCGCGTTATATCCTGTCTGGTCGCGATCAGTTTCCTTCCTTGGCTCTTGGCTGCGATTCCGCGAGCGGCTGCTATGACGCCGCGAGCTTTTATTTCTCGGGCTACCTTCACTGCTGCTTCGACTATCGCCGCGTCGCCGAGCTTCTATTCCTCGACCGCGGCGAGGCGATTTGTCTCTCCTAGGCGAAGTGCTCCTATGCTTGCACGATGCCTCTTTTTCTCTTTCCTTCTCTTGCTGTTCGGCAGCTTTCCTGCGGTCGTAGGAGGCGAGTCTTGAGGCTGCCATACCCAATCCCTTCCGAACCTGTTTGTACTGCTCTGCTCGCGGGTCGTTCTCCGCTGGCTGGTTCATCTGCATGTAGGTTGCTGCGGCCAGGACGGCGGCAGCAGGAGTTTGCGGGTAGACGTTTCCTTCCTCGTCAACCCGCATAAGGGAAGGTGCGAGTGACTTACTGATCCCTCCCAGGGACTCGGCATGCACGGATGTTGTTCTTGATGTGTATCCCTTCCTTGTGGGTCGAGTTGCGACCGAAGGTGTTAGGGACAACTCAGCCCGGCGTTGACTTGATTCATCCGCCAATCTTTTCCGCTGTGCCAGGTCCCTCCGAGCTGCTTTGATAGCTGTGGCTGCTCTCACTAGAAGGTAGTGGTAGGCGACCATATCTTCGTGTGGCGCTCCTGCCACGGGCGGCTTGCTTGTTCGCAAAACTTCTTTAGCTCGGTCACAGGTGTCCCGCGAGATGCCAATCTCAGCGCGCTCTGCAGCGCTTTGTTCTGTTTCGGGGGGTTGTTCCGATCCTACCATGCAGACTTGGGCCAATCGTGGTCCGTGCGTCCTAGGCGTTGGTCGGAAAGTTTTCTGGATCTGCGAAGGTTCCTCTGTCGAGAGGGTATGGTAGTCGCTGGTGTTGAAGCGGATGGACTCGCCACTTTTTTCCAGATGAGGGCGCGAGTCGACAGCTTCTGACTCAGATCCTGATTCTTCAGGGAAGTGGAGGATCCCATCCTTGTTGGTGTAGAACTTCAAGCTTCCGAACGTCAAGGTGACGCTCTTCTCCAGATCGCTGAATACCGGGCGTGATTCCGGCGAGTGAGGGGTGACCACGACAGATCCGATCCGAATAGGATTGATTCGAGCCGAGGTCGAAGGTCTCCAACGTGAGTTGGATGATGAAGCTGATGATGCCGGAGATCCAGCGCCCGCCGTTCCCACAGACGGCGCCAATTGTCGAATCTGTTGCTCGGCAAATCCCTTAGGTGAACCTATAGGGTTTCGAATAGGAGAACCCATGAGCGCTGGTGGTGATCGTTGGCTAGACAGGGGGCACAATTTACCCAGGTTTGGGGCCCTCGTAGAGGTAAAACCCTTACTCCTGCCTCTGTCGATCTGTATTATCGAATAGATCGGTTACAAAGATGATCGCTCAAGTCGAGAGTACAATCTCGAGCTCAAGGCTTTGGTGGTGCGGTATTGCTTGGTCCTCTTCCGGTGGTTCTCCTGGCCTTATATAGGTGGCCAGGTCTCAAACCCTACCCGGAGAGGACTCGAACTCTAACCCTACGTCAGTTACAAGTTTCCTAACTTAGCACGCAAGGCGTTGCGGGTGGGCTTCAAGTGGGCCTTCCAGAATACTCCAAGGGCTTCCCTTCTTGGGCCTTAACCGTGGGCCTGAGACGGGGTGTCCTTACCCACAGGGTCTAAGATCCATCCCTTCGTCAAAAATACTAAACCATGTTATATGAAGAAATAACCAAATTGTTGCCTCTGAAAGGATTTTCATCCACCTTTTTATGAAAACACAAGTTTCTGCCGATTTAGGTGTAAACGGGTCAAATTTGAACTACACGTCCCACGTAGTTTGCTTATGACTTCTTTCATCACAGAGTTTATCAATATGCATCCCAAAGCAATGAAGATTCGTGACCGTAGTCTTGTTTTCTCTTTGATACCGGCAAAAAAAATATTCAAACAACTCCTTCGTGTGTGTCATTGTATATGTCGTATTATCCACAAAAAATAATAAATTTGGAATAGGACAGTTATATTGTAAATGCATGGTTGTCGAATAATTTGTATGTATTTGTTGTAATCTCATGTGTAATTTCATTGAGCTAATACCGCTCCCGGGGCAAGGTTGTTTTCTGAAAGTTGCTAGTATTTTATTTGATGAACGATTATTTTTTCTGGTCAGAATATATGGCGTCGGTAAAGCTCTCAGCATACATGTAAAAGAAATTGAACAGGCGTGTGCCCCATGGCTTTGTTTGCCGACGGATTTGTGTGCCGACGGACAAAGAACACCGTCAGTACTAGGTTGTATGCTGACGGTATTTTGGTCCTATGGCGAGGAGGAAGATGCCGACGGCTAAAAACGGTCGGGATATATGTATGCCGACGCGATATTTCTTTTCCCGACGGTTTCTGGCTGTCGGCATGAAGGCCGATTTCTGTAGTGGTTGTTACTAGCAATGCATCTTCTTAAAGACCGCCCGATCTCCTCCGACCACCGTGCGTCAGGCTGGACATGAGCTGGCCCGGTCCAGGATCGGGCCAAGATGCCTTTTGGCTCGCCATGTTCGAGCTTTGCTCGGTCTGGGTTGCTGGGCAGACGAGCCGGGAAAAGAAGCTCGACTCACTGGTAGAAAATAGGCCTACAGTCGCGGTTCGCCATGCCCATTAATCCCGGCCGCGCAACCGGGACTAAATAGGCGCGACTAAAGGGCCCCCACATTAATCTCGGCCTCTTACGAACCGCGGCTAAAGACCCGGCCACGTGGGCGGGTGGCGTGAGCCGGGGGCGGAGGACCTTTAGTCCCGGTTGGCCACACGAACCGGGACTAAACTTTATTTCGTAATTTCTTTAATTTATTTGGGTTTCTAATTTTTTTTCACTCCAATTTTTCACTCCCTTTTTTTTCAGAATTTGTATTATTTGCGTAGTGTCTAACTACAATTATCTCTAGTCAAATTACATACTCGTGGTCAAATTTCCCGCTCGGTCACAAATCCTCCCACTATTCTAGCACTAGCACGCTTAACTTCCGAGTTCCATCGATCCCGTCCCGCATCCAAGTGTTTCACACGCATGTATCTGATAGTAGTATCATATCAATCCTATTAACATGTTGGTCGATGCCACATTTCTTTATTGTTTGAATTTCAAATCAATCTTTTAATAAACAAAAGTAATGATTTAATTAATAATTTTGAATAAATAAATAAACATTAACTTTTAATTTGTATTATTTCTAAAAATACTATTAATATATCAAAATATTCAGAAAAATAAAACTAATTCATTTTTAAATCTTAAAAATACAAATAATATATCAAAAAAAAAGAAAAATAAAACTAATTCATTTAAAAAAAAATACTATTAATATATCAAAATATTCAGAAAAATAAAACTAATTCATTTTTAAATCTTAAAAATACAAATAATATATCAAAAAATAAAGAAAAATAAAACTATTTCATTTTAAAATCTAAACAATACAAATAATATATCAAAAAATTAAGAAAAATAAAACTAATTCATTTTAAAATCTTAAAAATACAAATAATATATCAAAAAATTAAGAAAAATAATACCAATTCATTTTAAAATCTTAAAAAGACCAGTAGGCTCTTCTATTATTTTTAGAATGAGTTCAAAAATGTATTTTGAAGTAAATCCAACTGGATGAGTTTGGTATTGACTAGATATATGTTTTCTTGATGTGTTTTTGTTTGTTTTCTTGATGTGTTTTTGTTTGTTTTCTTGATGTGTTTTTGTTTGTTTGTTTTCTTGATGTGTTTATATACATATATCGAACGCAAGATACGGTACACAAACACCATCTACTCGAGCTCCGTCGAGTAGATGCGGAACAACTCGTAGGAAACGTATGCATCTATGGCTTAGATTAATTTAGAAACGGTAGTTTTCCTGTTTTCTTTTCTTGTTTTTTTATTGTTTGTTTTCTTGATGTGTTTTTGTTTGTTTGTTTTGAAATGTGTGTTTGACATAATATAGAAATAGTATAGCTACGAATTAATATAGAAATAATATCCATTACATACTAATATATATCCATTACATGCAGATATCGAACGCAAGATGCGGTACAAACACCATCTACTCGAGCTCCGTCGAGTAGATGCGGAACAACTCGTAGGAAACATATGCATCTATGGCTGCATACTTGAGGTTGATCCAGTCCAGTGGGGTCTTCCCCCAACGCATGTGATTCTTGGAGGGGAAACCAGACTTCATGGTTTTGTAGTTGGCGTGGATGAAGGCGGTTGCCATCGAAGCCATCCCGGTCTTGTGACTGCACAAATCATCAAAATGGATAAGATCCTGAAGATCAATGTAGTGATCTTCAGGTATCACAATACCCAATCGCATCAACTTCTGCCGGTCTTGAGTGATGTCAACACTGCAGAAGTCGTACCCCTTGTTGACAAGAAAATCAACAAGGGCCGTAGCATCCTTGAGCGCAACACATGTATTCTTCAGATATGTTGCAACACATGTATTCTTCAGATGCAACAAACAAATCGAAAATGCAAGATTGTACGTATGCGTTACCTTGACCATTGGAAGATCAAAACGAACTCCTTGAGCGCAATCTGGATGAAGGCAACATCCCGTTGAAACGCCGTATACTCTAGATCAAGCCCGAAGAACCTATGGTGTTCATCGGCTTGTTCATAGAGATAGCTGAAATGCTCAAGAAGACCGGGGAGCCTCTCGCAATTATTGGTGTAGCCCACGTCGAGACTCTTGCCGCATGGTGTGGCCACACGGACAGTCTCCCAAACTTCATCCATTGGTGCTTGGTGGAGGAATATCGAAGAGAGGAAGAGAAGAGAAGAGAGAAGAAGAAACAGAGACTCGGGTGCGCACTGTAGCAATGGCGCCCTTCTGCCTCTCGCTCGCGAAATAAAACCGCCGCGCGGGAGGCAAGCAGTTTGTATCTTTAGTCCCGGGTGGCCAGGCCAACCGGGACTAAAGGCAGGGAGGCCAGCGGCTGGGACCATTAGTCGCGGGTGGCGACGCCAACCGGAATTAAAGCCCTCCACGCGCCTCCACGCGTTTCCCAACCCACGAGGCATGACCTTCGGTCGCGGGTCTCCTCCCGACCCGGGACTAAAACCCCTTTAGTCACGGGGCGCGAAGTTTGGGGACTAATGGGGGCGTATGGAAGTCCTTTTTTCTACCAGTGACTCGTTCTATAGAGAAGCTTGGTCTAGCTCGGGGTGGCTCGCCAGCCAGGAGCCGTTAGTCGCTTCCATGTGGGCCCCACTAGGTGGAGCGGCAGGGATTGCATCATTGACCACTGCGATGCCAAGCTCCACGGTAAGACCACAACTCTATACAGAGGAAGAGGAGAAATCAGTTTGGCGGCGACGCTGTGGCGCCGTGGATGAGGCGTAGGGACGGTGTCGCACGCCATGGATGAGCGTGGAGCGGCGCCCTAGGAGAGCAGCTGCAGGGGGACCTACGCAGTTGGAAAAGGCTGGGTCGCGTGATGCTTGATATTGCCAGAGTTGTCGTGGGATAATCACGGCAGACGTTACCGGGGGTAACTTGTCTTGGGGCAAATCGACTCTGGTGTTTGGGAGAGGGTTTAGCTCAAGGGAAACCATGGTGATATGCGATCTGGTAGCCGACAATCAAGTCGCCGAGTCTCCGATCTGAATATATTATCTCAACTCTCGTGTTACAAGGGACACTCGATATCTCGCAATCTCTATCTCGTAAGCTTGTGTATCCTAACCCTAGGGACCGGTTTATATAGTACCCGGATCCCCTGGCTTACTATCCAAGGCGTGTTCGGAGTCCTACCCGGACACTACTTACAAACCCTAAACTTACTTATCGGAACCCACAATCCGGGTTACGAGGCCTACACTCTCTTTGGGCCGAATTACACCTTGGTATTAGCATACCGGGTTATCATCCCTCCATCAGTAGTCCCCAGAATAGCTTGGGCTTCACGGGACCCTCATTGAAGCGCACGCTATTCCCTGCAAAAATAATAAACACACAGGTTCACAGAGACCGGGTTAGGTTGCTTTAATAAACAGCTAGGCCTTACTCCATTGGTGGTCCATATAATAACCCGGTTTTCTCTGAGTCCATCTTTACTTTTCCGGGTCAATGTTCCGAGGAAAATGCAGAAGACCCAGCTTATTTCACTCGTCAATTGATCCGGATATCACGGAAGAGATTTGCTTCCTATCCATTCCGGATATCTCGTCCCAGCACTTTAACGCGTATCCCAAAAAATCAGGACGGGTATCCCTTATCCCGAAATTTTCGGTTCCGCTCGCCGGCCTAGGTTTCCCCACCCGTACCTATAAATAGGTGCCTAGGGGGTGACCTAAACCTAACGGCTCATTTCTTCCACCTTCTTCTTCCTCACCGGCGCTCTCTCCCCCGAGCTCGCGCAGCACCGCCACGGAGACCTCGGGCACACCGCCGGAGCAAAGCCGCCGTCGGCTACGCTCATCCATAGTTCGCTCCGCGCCACCGCCAGTTTTCGCCGCCGTGCCTTCGAACTGCCCGCCGGGAGTCGCAAGGGGACACCACGACTGCGCCATCTGCCGCCGTCGCGCCCTTCTCCAATCCACACCGGTAAGCCTCCTATTTTCATTGATTTAGCTTCTAATTTCTCCATTTGACCTAGATTGGATCTAGATCCGCCCGCGGGCCGTTTCCTGTCCCACGCCGAATTAGATCGCTCATCTTCACTCTAGTTCGTTCAATTGCTCAATTGTTGACCCCACAGTACTTTCCTATCGCTTGCAATCGTTAATCTCTCCGCGAAATCATCCGCCAATTTTCCAATCTAGGTGTAGCTCACCCAAATTTCCGCGGCTGTTCTTCGATACCCGGACAGTCCACCACTTCCGGTTCTTTTATACATACTCTAGGTAAACAGGCAATCAACCTCTTTTCATAATCGCTCAGTGATACTTGGATATCCCATAATTTTCGTGCTGCTCGTCAACACCCGGATAGTTTGTAATTTTCGTACTGTCTAGTGATACTCAACTCATAGCTCTCATACTGCATATCGATACTCGGAAAACTCATAGTTTCTTTGATTCTTACTGATACTACTCATGGATACTCGGATAACTCCTAATTCCCGAGTTTTAATGTTTCGTGCACTTTGCTTTGTATCTTGCAGGCCGAGCAAATGGCTCCAAAGCACAAGGGCAAACAGCCGGCCAAGGCAAAGTCAACCCAGTCCATTTCCGCCAACTAGGCGCGATCCTCCGTGACCCTGGCCAAGCTAGAGGGGCTGACCGAGTCAGGCGTCCTCCCTCCTCAGAAGGAGATTCATTGGAGGGTTCCAGGTGACAAGACCCGGCCTACCCCCAACCCCGACGAGTTAATATGCTTTGTTGAGCACGTGATCCGGGGGCTTCGCCCCCCGGGTCACTCTTTCTTCCGTGAAGTCCTCAGCCATTATGGCCTCTGGGTGTTTGACATAGGGCCTAACTCTATGTTGAACATAACCCATTTCATAGTCCTTTGTGAGTCCTATTTGTGCATCTCGCCAAATCTGTCTTTATTTATCGAGCTTTTCCAATGCAAACCGTGCCGCGAAAGCGGTGACGGGGCCCTCTTGGCCTGCGGAGGGGTCTCTATCCAACACCGCAAGAATTCTCCTATGCCGACTCTCAGCCTTAACTCACATGTTAAGCATTGGCAGCTGTCCTTCTTTTATTGTCTGGACACCTCCCCACCCGGCGAGAGGAAATTGCCGGGTTACTCGGAGGGTCTCTTAGATATTTCCGATACTTTCCATGCTTTCGCCCCTGAATCGGACAGGGAAGCCATCCAACCTCTTCTAGCCAAAATAGCTGTTCTTTCTGCCCAAGGCCTCCTTGGGCTTAACTTGGTTAAGACATGGGTGGACTTCCGGATCCAGCCCAACTCCATTCGCGCAAAGCTGATGTGCGACTACTCGGGGCACGTCACGGACGCGCTCCGCTATTCCTCAAAGAATTACCCGGCCGGTGACACTAACAAGACTATCAAGAGTTTCTTGACGGGAAAGTTGGACGTGATCCGCAACATAGCTGGATTAGATCCATATACACGCGAGAATCCGGCTCCCGGGGTAAGATCCGGCACTTATACTTTCACTTTCATTCTTGCACTTACACTTGATACAATCATTAACTCTTACTTTTACGCCTTTATCTCAGGCTGATAGCGCTTTCTGGAACGCTGAGACCTCCCCTTCATCCGGAGACCCAGAAAAAGATGAAGAGGCAGCTGACTCGTAGGAAGGTACATTCCGGGTTTTTACCCAACCCGATTCCTGCAAACTTGTTTCTCCACACTTCCTGTTTTTCCGACTGTATTCATTGGTGACTCTCAGGGCTGGAGGATAAGGAAGAGAAAGAAGACCCGGAAGACGGGGTGGAAACACAGAGTGACGAGAGCGAAGCTGAACCGGTCACCGAGGTCGGAGCTAAGAGAAAACCCCGAGGGGTTGTCTTTAAGGTCCCATATCATTCCCTTGCCTCCAAACCATACTCCTTCACTAATATGTGCGAGCTAAACCGTAAACTATCCGACTGTTCATACTTGAAGGAACCACCCCTGATCAAGCGTAGGGTGACCCGGAACACTCCGGGTGACGCCACGCTCAACCCGGGTATCCCACCATCTCCGGCTCAGCGCGCCGGTACTTCTCAACCTCATCCCGAGTATGAGAGATTTCCTTCTCCCAATCACCCCTTAGCGGGACGACTCCGCGTCTCACTTTCTCAATCTTTGTCAGCTTCTTCCGGGTCTAGCAGCGAATTCCCCTCAGACTTCATGGTGAACTCCGGGTAAGGTTCTTCTCTTGCTGTTCTAATACTCATCCATAATTTTCTCTAGCTACATACTAACTGCTTACTCGTACCATTCTCAGGGCCAAGGTCACTATCAGTGACCAGGATGACATGGAAACTGATGACCCAGGCAAACAGAACCCGGTTGATGACACGATGGCTGCGGCTGGCGGCGAGGAGGAGGAAGTGCCACCGAAGAACCCGGCTGATCGAGAAGTCGAGTATCCAATAGCCTCGCACGCGCATGGGGACGAAGAGGTCACAATCCTGGGCACAGGGGGAGGCGAGCTGAACTTCGACACTCGAGCGACTCGGGTGCCTTCCCCTGCCAAGGCAAGAACTCGGTCTCCGAGTAACCAGGATCCCGGGTCTTCCGACCGGGGTAATCATTCCTTCGACCAGATGATGAGCGCCCTCCTCGCCCTGAAGGCCACAGAGAACAATATGTTGGAGCGCATGGCTGATGAACATCAGGTAATACTGACTGGTATTTCATAGTATCCATCTAGTCCCCAAGTTCCGAGTATAACTTGTCGAAGTTGTACTTGGTACTACCTCTTTAATACTTGGGTTATTATGATATCCGACTAAACTTTATCTTTCCGTCCCTTATAGGCACAAATGGCCCGGACCGAGGAAATTTTGGCCAAGACCAATCAACTCCTGGAGACTGAGGTAAAGATGCGAGAGGCGCTTGAGGATGAGGTGGAAGCGCTTAACAAGGATGTCGTGAAGTACAAGAAGAAGTACACCACTGTTCAGGCTGCGCTGAAGAAATTATCGGCCCAAGTTGCCGACACTTATCGTGTCCTACTTGGTGAGATATTGTTACTTGCTGGTTCGTGACCCGGTTTTTTCTTCATCCGTGATACCCGGGGTGTTTTTGATGTGACCTTTGTTGTTTACATTGCAGGCGCTAACCTTGCGCCCCCAGAAGAAGATGATATCCAGAAAGTGAAAAATTTAAGGACTGTGCTCCGTAGATTCTGCGCCGGCACTAAATGGATCCTAGACACCATACAGTGGCCGACTGAGGGATATCCGGGTATGGAAACCCTTATTCATGCGTGCTCTACTGTCCCCGCATGGATTGAGCTCTGGAAACGCTCGGCATGCCGGGTTGGAATGACCTGGGGTCTTATGCTGGCTAAAGCTTACTTTCCAAAGCTTGAGCCGGCAAAGCTGGTGGCCGGGTTTCCAGAGTTCAAGGCCGATGGCTCCTGGTTCGCCGCCAAGGACTTCAAAGCTGTACAGACTGAGGTGCGTCACTCGGCGACTACTCTTGCCGATTCTCTGGACCTGAATAGATATGTAACTCCATACGACGCCGAGGATAAACCTGTGAAGGAAGATATGCCTTTACCCTTCGATATCTTGGAGAAGTGGAAGGCTGACTCGGCCAGGAGGAGGGAGGAAGCCGCGAAGAGAGAAGCCGAGTTGAAGTCAGCGCCCTCCTCCTCTACGCCGGCTGGCCGCCCGCCTGTTTGTCCTGATACTGCCAATCCGGGTGACGATACTAGGAAGGCCTCCGAGGAGCAAACCCAAGACCAAGACCCGGAAGACAAGGGCAAGGCTGTAGACCCAACCCAGGAGGCCAAGTAAACTCTTGTCCGATGCCGTCTCAATACCTCATTCGCCGGTGATCCTGTAAAATAATTATTCTTTTGATAGCACGCTTGTGCGCTTTGTGATACAGCTATCGTGGCTTGTAATATACTTTAATACCTTAATATATTTCGTGGCCCTTCTGGCCTTTTGCTTGAATTTGATATTTCTTGACTTTGGGCTTTTTCATCCCTGATCTTTCCGACTTACTGCTATGGTTCCCATTGTGAGACTCGGTTTCCGGGTCTCGTGGGTTTTGACTAGTGGACTTTTTTCTAAGTCCCCAAGTCCCCAAGACTCGGATTTTTGGGTTTTTGCGCTGAGCAGCTGGATAATTTGTTTCTGTTTTCAAATTCCCGAGTCCCCAAGGCCCGAAATTCCGAGTCTGGGATGTTGGGTGTTTCAAAAGGAACAAATTGTTACATGCGAAGCCCAAAACCTAGAGCCGTTTCACATAGGTTTTGAAGTTATGCTTAATAAACTTTGAGTTTCCGGTTATTATCCTTGTACTCTGCATAACTTGTGGTTTAGATGACCCTTTTGACTCTCTTGTACTGTAAGCCGGCTTTCGCGTGGATAATCATGTTGCTACAGCTGTATGAAGACAGGGTCAGGCAAGTCCCATTGGGCATCATGACTGATTGTAACCATATGCTAGCGAATCATGCCACTTTAGTGCGAGTCACATCGAGCTTAACTAAGAAAAGTCAAGATAGTTTGGCTCCTTTGTCCGGTTATAAGCTTGCAGCCGTACTTGTTTGCAAGTAATCGGCCCTTATAACTCATAGGCATCGTGGCCGGGTCTTTGAGTTTGTAACTGTGCTAGTCAAGCAATCAGCCCCCAAGACCTAAATGTATGCAATTTACTAAAGAAACTAATGTACTAAAAACAATAAATAATACCTACCTGGAAGAGAAAAATAAAAACACAATAGAGATAAAAAACTTGATAAAAACACATGAAAAGGAACAATATATTGTTTAACCATGTCTTTATTGGTATGAGAAAAGTTAGGTCAGCAAGCCGCCTCATTAAAAACCCTCCAGTCCCCTTAGGTACCCTGGATAGGAAAAGAGTGCGTATGAAACCGGCTGCCTGTTACATCGTGTAATTCCACTTGTAAATCTAGTCTAAACTAGGTATAGTAGGGACGTAGCTGAGCTACGTTCCATGGTTGTAACATCCCAAGTATGAAAACAATCCCAATTGCTTTGTTTCTGGTTAAATTTAAGTCATGCATCATGTCATCATAAGCATTGCATGTGGCATGTGTTTCATTTTGAAATTCAATTCAAATTCAAACCAATTGGTTCATACTTGGTATGTTCCAATGGTTTCAAAATAAATCACTAACAGAAACAAATCAAATAGTTTTATTGCTTCCCATAAACTTGATTTTCCAAATGAGTGACTTGGCTAATTTCTCAAATAATTCAAATATTGCAAAATTCAAGCAAATTCAATTAAAATTCAAACATCAACAAATATTTAATTTTTTTGAAAACAAAACATCATGCAACTGGGCTTTTGAGTTATTTAATCCATTAAAAATATTTGCACAATAAAATTCCTTTTATTAAAACCCTAATTTGAATTTCAAATTCAAATTCAAACACCAAATAAATATTTGAAATTTTGAAAAACCAAAGTTGGTGCATATGGGCATTTCCAATGTTCAGTGCAATCAACTTGTTTTCATAATTTTATAAACCCTAAAAACCCTTCTATTTCCTCTCTTTTCTATTCTCTACAAAAAAAAGGAATAAAAAGAAAAAACAGTGGGGGAGGCAGGCCAGCCCAAGTGGGCTGAGCCCACCTACCACCCCAAAGCCCAGCCCCCACGACCCCCTGTCGTCTTCCTCCTCTGTACGGAGGCAGAGGAGGGGAGCTCCTCCCCCACCTGCAGCCTTTCCCCTACCTGCTCCCTCCTCCTCCTATTTCTACCCGAGGCCGAGCCCTAACCCTAACCCTAGCCTCCCCTCTGTCCCCTGCAGCCGCCATCCTCTCCCACCTCCACGATCCCTCTCTGTACCTGTCCCCTCCACCGCAGCCATGGCCGGTAGTTGAAGCTCTCCTCGCCGCCGTTCTAACCACCTCCGAGGTCGTTCACGCACGGGAACGGAAACCCCGTGTCGTCCTCTTCAGTTTCGCTTCCAGGGAGGAGTCCCTGGAGCACGGGATCGCCACCACCGAGCCGTCGACGTCGCCTATCGCCGCCGTGGCTGTCAGGACCTCCCCGAGCCTCTGCTTCGACGACCATCGGGGGTGAGCTCGCCCTGCCCCTTTCTCCTTCCCCCTCTACATCCGCGAGCAAGCCCCCGCGTCGGTGCCCCGCGCAGCACGGCGCACGCACGCCGGCAGCGCAGCAACGATGCGGACGTCGCCGTCGATCCTCCTCGTCGCGTTCGGTAACTGAACCACGTTCAGTTTCGTCAGAAAAACGAGCAAGCATGTATCTTTACCTCAAAACCGCACGCACCCCGTACCTATCACCAAGTGCCTCCACAGCCCAGTGGTTACGCTCCGTGCGCGCGCGCCTGAGGGCGCGGGATCGAATCCCCCCCGCGCGGAATAAAAACCCACCTTTTTTTGCAGATCCAGATCCAATTTCCTTTCGCACACAGGTCCCTGGGGCTTCACAGTTTAGTCCTTGTCCATCACGAATAGGCCCCTGCTAATTAAAAAGAATCACAGATTAATACCAAAACTTCAAAAATGCATAATTAATTCATAATAACCCCAAATTTAATATTTTAAATATGTTTTCCATGCCAAATTAAATTCTCTACCCAAATATAAACTTTGTATTCTGTTTTGAGTATTTTAATTTGGTGAAATAATTTAATCCTTGTTTAATTCATTTAATATTGCAAAATTCATAACTTGGGCATAAAAATTCCAAATTCAACAAACCAAATATGTTTTCCATTCTAAATTTCATGTAGATTCCAAATATGCAATTTGTTCCCTGTTTTGAGCAAATAAAGTTGGTGCATTAAATCAATACTTTAAATCCACCTTTTAAATTGCAAAATTCATAATTAATTATTTAAAATTCCAAATTTGACAAATGAGGTATCAATTGGAAGATAAAGTTGTTTTCTTGCTGTTTTCATCATTCATCATGCATGTAATCACTTCCACTTAATGTTTACTTGTAATTCTGTTAATTCATTAATATTACATATGGGTAATTCCCAAATGCAATTTAAATTGCTATTGGGCCCATATAAAGTTGCTCTTATGTCCTTTATCATTAAATTGATGCATATAATAAATTGTCATGCATCATCCCTTGGTTGTGCCTTATGCCATGTTATTGATTGTTCGTCTCTCTTCGTTGTTTGTTTGCTTCTTCCCGAATAGACGACGACGTTGAGACAGACGAGGTTTACGACACTACTTCAGAGGAGTTAGCCCAGTACCAGGCTACTGAGTTTGCAGGCAAGTATTCACTCACCTGAACCATTGTGTCCTTTCCACACTGGATACTGATACTTTCCGTTGTCTAATCTGCTAGCCTTAAGATTCGTTTCTTGTGTTCCGATCCTATCACATGTTATCCTGTGACCCTGATATAGCCTCACCTCCACACCTATAACCCTGTTGCTTGTTGGCCTGTGTCTTACTAGCATGCTTAGGGTTGTCGTGCTCGAGTCTGATGTCCGTTATTTCTTTTACCATATTTATTATGTTCTGGGGGCTCGATATTTAAACAACCACCCGTTATTGTTTGAGGTAATGCTAATTTCATGATAAGGCACCGGCAGGAGGCCGGGTATGGTTTTGAGGCCTGCTAGTGTCGAACTCAGGAAAAGTTCTTGGCCTCTAGATCCACGATGAGCACGCTAACCGCATGTGGGAAGCGTGTATGGGCGCCCCCCCGCAACATTGATTTGATTCGCATCTCGTCCAAATCGCCTCATTTAGTTCAGGTTTTCCATTTGCCGCATGCTTATGCAGGTGCGAACCCTTGGCGCCAGGGTGGTAACTTTTGTAGTCGGCATTTAGGGAGACACGTTCTTAGAGTGCTATGAGGGTCCCCTTTTCTTCGTGGGGCTTGATTAGCCGTGCGCTCAATTGCACGGGGTTCTTTGGGCTTGACGCGAAGAAGAGTTGGGTTGTGTTGAGGGGCCTGCTTGGTGGGTTTGATCCCCGCCTGGCGGGTTATTCTTACGTGTACGGCCAAATTGGTGCATCCCTGCAGGGTTAAATCTTCTCGAGAACCCGTGTTGTCCGCGGCTATGGATGACTTGGTGATAGGGCTGGCTAACAAGGATTAGACAACTTACACCTAATTGATAATAATTTGACTAGTAATAGGCATATTGTTACAATAACTTGAACCTTCATTAATCCAACTGTGTGGGTTATCCTCGGATTGCTTCTTTGGATAAGGGGCGAGATCCAGGATGGGTTTGTTTGAGGTTAGTGGTAGTTGGCTCCGATGCGCTATCTTATCCCTTTCTTTTAGCCGGGTGTTGTAGCGTGTCTCTGTAGTTGGTTAGGGCAGATCGCTGCCGCACCTTTGTATCACCTATCTTCCGTTGAACCCAAAGCATCTGTACTTGGTGTTGTCAGGTACACTTTGGTATCTTGTTTTCGGAAGGTTGTAAATCTTCCGGTCTTGCTGAAAACAGGAGGATTAAACGTATAGAGTCTTGGAAAACAATAAAAGTAAAAATAGAACTGCGAGGAAACAATGACGAACATTGCTTTAAAGAAGGTTGCAATTATGAGGAAAATAGGACCGGGGGCGATAGGTTCACTAGTGGTGTCTCTCAAAAGAAAACAAACATGATGGATGAACAAATTATAGCTGGGCAATTGACAAATCATGAACGTATAACAATACTATTATGATGAAATATAGTTCACGGGTTCACACATTGTAGGCATTACGTCAACGCATATGGACTCGCTATCCAGCATTCATCCATATGTAAAAGTCCACCTCAAGAAAGATATCTAGCAAATATCTCTCGTATTAAGTTGCACAAACCAAGTGATTGTTTTGTGTGCAACATAGAAATGCATTAAGAACAATACATAATGTAAGCAGTGGTCCTTGTCCATGGACACGAGCACTGATGTTTTCTCCCTAGTGGCAACAACACATCCTCCCCGCGCATGTTTCTATCACTCAAGCGCAGGCAACAAGGACGTTTATTTGCACTACACTAAGAATAGCATCAGTTATAGATTTTTAGTACTGAAATCAGGTACCTGACGTGAAGGTTGGTACAATTATGGAGTCTAAATATGCTACATTCTTTGAAGATAATTTTGGTATGAGAGATATGCAAAGCACTTATAAACAAGAATGAGAGGAGACTCCTGAGCTTGCCATTCTTATGGAATATTATGAACAAACACATGATGAAAATGCCGAGGAGGATGACGAGGAAACCCTTGGTAGGGGCAAGAAACAAAGGGCTGCAAAGTCTTCTGGTGATAAATTCCTTGTGTACCATGTGGATGATACTCCCACTTCTATTTCAGAAGCATATGCATCTCAAGATGTTGACTACTGGAAAGAAGCGGTCTATAGCAAGATGGACTACAACATGGCTAATGAGACATGGGAGATCACTGTCGCACCCGGACTTCTAAAGGATACTCGCCGTTCCGTTGAACAGTAGTGGATTGGATTACGGGGCTTACCGGCACCCGCGTCCTCTTACGAGTAGGCCAACACACGTATGTGTGACAACCAACCCCTATCTGTTCATCGTCAACGTAAACTATCCCATAGAAATCAGGATACTACCATTGACGTACTTCATACCATACACACATGGTACGTCAACGGCTTGTAACAGAATGATAGCACAACATATCTCTAAGACACAAAAGATTGAAATAAGTTGCAAATGGCTCTCATTAGAGCAGAGATAGCAAATACAATCATCCAGAGGACACATGTCCCAACATAACATCATTACATCTCAGCGGAAGCATTCAAAGGGTCTGAGTACAGACAAATCCAAATAGGCTTAAGAAGCCGGGAACTGAAAGAAAGACGGAGCCCATCTCGTAGACTCGTCAGCAGCCTCGTCAAACTCCACGTAGTAGCCGTCACTGGGATCCTCGTAAGCGTAGTCTGCGGAAACCACAGCCCCAAAGGGGTCAGTACATAAACGTACTGGCAAGCAAGACTCACAGTTCACCAAAGTGTAGCCCGTCAACACCAAGCACAGATGCCTTGGGTTCAACGGAAGAAGGGGATATAAAAGATGCTGCAACTGGCTGCGCTAACCAACTACAGAACACTACAACTTCCAGCTAACAGAAAGGGGATAAGATAACGTATAGTAACCAACTGAAAGATAACCTCAAACAAACCCATCCTGGATCTCGCCCCTTATCCAAAGAAGCAATCCGAGGATACTCACACAGTTGGATTAATGAATAATGGATCAAGTTGTTGTGTCAATAAGTCTATTACTAGTCAAATTATCAATAGTTAGGTGTAAGTTGTTCTGAGTACTTGTTAGCCAGTACTTTCACCAAGTCAACCATAACCGCGGAAAACACGGCTTCTCGAGAAGATTTATCCCTGCAGGGTTGCACCAATTTGGCCGTACACGTAAGAATAACCCGCCAGATGGGATGCCTCCCACCAAGCGGGGTACTCAACACAACCCAACTCTTCTTTGCATCAAGCCCAAAGCACCTTGGGCGCACGGCTAATCAAGCCCCGAAGAAAAGGGACCCTCATAGCACTCTAAGACCGTTTCCCCCTATATGCCGACTACAAAAGTTCCACCCTGCGCTGGGCTCGCAAAAACATGCATGCGGCAAATGGAAAACACGAACTAAATGAGGCGATTTGGACGAGATGCGAATCGAATCAAATTGAGGGGGGCGCCCATACTCGCTTCCCACATGCGGGTAGTGCGCTCATCATGGATCAGTAGACAAGACCCTTTTCCTATTAGGGTCGACACTAGCAGGCCTCAAAACCACGCAGGGCCTCCTGCCGGTGCCTTATCAGCATATTATTATTAACAGGTTGATTGATTAACATCGAGCCCCCAGAACATGATAGAAGTATAGTAACTGAAACTAACGGGTAACAGACTCGAGCAAAACAACCTAAGCATGCTAGTAAGACACTGGCTCAAACAATGGGGTTGTAGGAGTGGAGGTGAGGCAATATCAGGGTTAAGGGATTCATGTGATAGGTTCGTATCAGAAACAACTATACATAGGGCTAGCAAAATAGACAACGGAAAGTATCGGTAACCAATGTTGAAAGGAACACAGTGGTTCATGTGAGTGATAACTTGCCTGCAAACTCAGCAGCCTGGTACTGAGCTAGATCCTCAGAAGGGGTGCTGTAAAGATCGTCTGTCTCAACGTCGTCGTCTAGAAGAAGCAAACAAAGAAGACAGAAATATAAACAATCAATATCATGGCATAGTGCACAATCATGGGATGATGCATGTCAAGTTAAGGGATGCATCAAAATAAACTAGTGGACTTGGTAACACAACTTAAATGGACACATGTGCAATTTTGAGTTGCATATGAAAAGCCCATGGATTTTGGTTGAAACAATTGTTTTCCAATTAACCAACAGGTGAAAGTGGATTACTATGATGCATGGATGAGGAAAACAATAAAATAACAACAATAGAATCAATTGGAAATAAGGTTTACTAATTTAGAATTTTTTTTATTAAGTTAGGGAATTTTTTGGTTCCTTAAAGGGCTTACACAAATAGTTGTTGTTTTCACCAAAATAAATTGTGCAAAATAAATAACAAAATTCATATTTGAAAAGATTACAAAACTTTAGTTGGATTAGATGTTTCAAATATTGAAAAAGGAGTTAGGATGAATTTATTATGACTTAAACAATATTAAACAAGTTTTAATTGAATTTAAAACAAGTATGAATTTTATTTGAATTTTATTTGTTCAAAACATAAATTCAAACTCAAAATTGAAAAGTTTATACTTTTCTAATTTGAAAACATATTTTGCATGTTCAAAATAATTTAATTTGAGCAAGTTATGAATTTAGCAAATTTAAATGATTTAAACAAGGTTTAAATTATTTAAGCAATTTTAACTATTCCAACCATGAAACAAAATTTATATTTGAAAAGTTTTTTGAAATAGCATGGAAAACATATTTTATTTGCATTATTTGGATTAAGAATGAATTAGTTATGAATTTTAGCAAATTGCAATTGAATTATTTGAATTCAAATTTGAATTGCATTTGGAAAATTCAAAACAGAACACAAATGCTACCATTAGATAGAGAATTAAATTTGGAGCAGTGCACATATTTTATTTTTGTTATTTGGAATTATAAAACAGAAGTTATTAACAATTTAAATTGGAGGACCAATCTGTGAAAGCAAAAGGGCTTGTTTTCAAAAACAGAAAATGTTAAAAACATTTTATACGCACAGGGGGTCTACCCTGGCCACTGCCAGTGGGCCACAGGGCCACTGGTGCTTGCGTGGCCATGGTGTGGCTGACAGGGGGCCCTCCCTGCCAGCGCTGCGGTGCAAAAAGTGGGATTTTATCCCGCGAGCCAGGGACTCGAACCCTGGATCTCGCCAGTGCGCGCACTGCCTGTAAACAGTGCGGTGGTGAAACGTTTCTTGACAGTAGACAGGACGCGAACAGGATATGGTGTTGTTTCGCTATCTGAATTTAACTGACGCGCGAAAAACTCTGAACTTTGACAGGGAGCTACCGGCGGCGATCAACGTGGTGCTGCTGCGCCGTGGACGGAGGGATCGTTGCTGCTACTAGGACCTGGTGCGTGCTGGTGTTACGCTCGTGCAGAGGAGAGGGAGGTGGGAGAGCACGGTGGCCTCACCGGCGGCTGGAGTCGTGGCGGAGGCTCGGTGGAGAAACCGGCGACGACGCGGAGGATGGCGGCGGCGATTCACGACGTTCACGGGCTCGCTGCGGTGTCCACCAGCTCGAGGAGGAAACGGGGATTTGATCCCCGTTGCTAGGTAGGGTGGAGGAGGACGGCAGCAGTGGTGGAATTCATGGATTCAGGCGCGGGCTCCGGTGAGGGGTGGTTGCAGTGAGGAAATCTCCGGCGATTGAGAGGGAAATGGCGGCGGCCTCGAGGGGAGAGGGGGTCTAGGGTTAGCTAGGGCTGCGACGCGCTGCCCTAGGTGGTCTTATAGGGGGTACGGGGCTCTGCTGGCCGTCGGAGATGTACCGTGCCGCCGTGGCATCCTTGGATGCTCGGCCGTACACGAAGACGACGGGGGCGGCTGCGCGCGAAGGGGTACCGGGCCACGCTGCCGTAAGTGGGCTGGGCCCTGCGCTAGGTTAGCTGCCGCGCGCTGCTTTTTTTCCTTTTTCTTATTTTTGTTTCTCTGTTTTTTTTTTGCAGCAAAGGAAAATGGAAGAAAAAGATGCTTTTGGGGTTTGCAAAAATTTCAGAAAAATTTGGGTGGGCTACTTAGTGGGTTAGCAAACATTTGGCCATTTTTATTTTTCAAGATTTCAAAATTTCAGTGTTGTTTGTAAATTGGTTTAGTTTTGAAGTATTTGATAATTATTTGATTAATCTTGAAACCCACAATTTTAATAGGGTGAACAAATAACTTTAATTGGAAACAAATGAGTATATTTGTTTTGGTAATTTTTATAATTTCAAATTGGTGTGTTGTTTGATGATTTGAATTTGAGTTTTTGAATGCAATTGGAATTAACTAATTGAAATAACACCACCATTTTACTAGTTGATCTTTATGGAATAATTGGAAACAAAAAGGAGACTTTGGATTGAACTTTTGATTTGAAAATGTTGTAACATGACAAGTATGAAACACATCATTTGAATTTGTTTGAAATTCAATTATGAAAACAGAATAAAAACAGATGCAAAACAAATAGTAAACAAATGCAAACAAGGAAATAAATATGATGACATGATGCAACACTTTAATTAAATAGGAAATCAAACATTCTAGGGGTATTTTCATACTTGGGATGTTACAATCACCAAACATCCCTATGGTTGTAAACCATTTTGATGTTAATGGGTGTTAAAACTAATCTTAGGCCCTATGGTACAATTGAAAAGTATAAGGATATGCTTGTGGCGAAGGGTTATTCTTAGAAAGAAGACGAAGATTTCTTTGATACTTATCCACATGTGGCCAAACTGACCACCATTCGAGTATTACTCTCGTTGGTTGCCTCGCATGCTCTTCTCGTCCACTAGATGGATGTTATGAAGGTTTTCCTGGACGGTGAACTAGACGAGGAAATCTACATGCAATAGCTAGATGGTTTTCTCATAGATGGTCAGGAAAAAAGGTGTGTAAGTTACTGAACTGTTTATATGCCTGAAACAAGAACCTAAGCAATGGCATGAGAAGTTCAATACAACTTTAATATTTGTTGTCTTCGTTGTAAATGAAGCTGAGAAATGCATATACTATCACCATGGTGGGGGCGAAGGAGTTCTAATGTGCTTATATGTTGATGACATAATTATATTTGGGACCAACCTCAAAGTCATTGAGGAGGTTAAATCATTTCTATCTTAGAACTTTGAGATGAAAGGCCTTGGTGTGGCTGATGTTATTTTGAACATCAAGCTATCGAGAGATAATGAGGGTAGGATTACACTTCTGCAATCCCATGATGCTGAGAAGGTTTTGAGTCGTTTTGGATATTTGTACTGCAAAATTTCTCCAACACCATATGATTCTAGTGTGCAGATTTGAAAGTTCAAAGGCACATATAAGGATCAGTTTAGATACTCTCAAATAATTGGTTCACTCATGTACTTAGTGAGTGCTATCAGTCCTGACATCATGTTTGTTGTGTGCAAACTAAACCGGTTTGTTTCCAATCCGCGTGATGTGCGTTGGCATATTGTTGAAAAAACTATGCACTATCTGAAAGGTATTGTGTATCATAGACTTCACTCTGCTGGATAATCTTCGGTGCTTGAAGGGTATTGTGATGCGAATTTGATCTCTGATGCTGATGAGATGAAAGCCACAACGGGATATGTGTTTACCCTTGGAGGTGGTGATGTTTCCTAGAAGTCTTGCAAGCAAACGAGCTTAACGAGATCGATAATTGAAGCATAATTAACAACATTAGACACATTTGTGTCGAAGCGGGATGGCTTCGATATCTTTTGATGTACTTGCCAGTGGTTGAAAAGCCAGTACTAGTATCCTTATGAATCGTGACAATCAAACAATGATTGTCAAGGTGAAGAGTTCAAAGGACATTTTGCAGTCAACAAAACACATAAGAATGAGATTTAAATTTGTCAGAACTTTATGAACCTCCGGAGTTATAGTAGTGGATCATATCCAGACGGCTAAGAATCTGGAAGATCCCTTTACTAAAGGGTTATCACGTGCTGTGATAGAAAATGCATCAAGGGAGATGGGTATGAGACCCACATGAGTTTCCATGGTAGTAACCCAACTTATGTGATCGGATATCCCATCAAGTATGAACTGGAAAAAGAAGCTTGTAGTTAACTGAGGAGAGTAATTTTACTAAACCCACTCTGTTAGAGATGCAATACTCTCACAAACTATATGGCAGGTTGACTTTTGTATTAAAGTGTTCCATGGATTATATAAGCAAGATGCTATCCTAGAGAGGGATCTCTGGAGGAACACATCTATATGAGCCAGACAGCTGGTCAGAGTCTATGAGATTGGGTGATCTCTAGTAAGGTCATGAATAGACGAGGATTGTGAATAATATGATCCACCCGAGGGGTCACCCTTAGGTAGCCTAGTACTGGTAAGATATTTGGTGAAACTAGTTTATGGCAAACTGACAATTTAAGGGATAGTCCACTGTTCAGTTGGTAAAGGAGTGTGGCTATTTGTTCTAGGTGGATGTTAAACCTTAACAGGTCTTCACCGAAAATGTCGATATATCAAAACAATGTTTGGAATAGAGGACAACACCATGGGCCTTCAAGATCTGGTGCGGGATTGTTGAAATATAGGTTCGTCTTTAGGCCCATCTACCTATTTCAAAAAATTCCCTAAGACCCATTCATGGCATGGCAAGTGGTGGGAGTTTAGTCCCACATGGCTAGCTGGGAGATTTTTGCAGCAAAATATTAGGTGATCTCGTCTCCCACTAGTATGAGTTGGTGTGAAGCTAGGAGAGGTGTTCCACACGTGTGCTCCTCCTCCACCGCCCGCCTACCCTCGTCACGTCACGTCAGGATGCACCGCTCCGCTGGTTGCAGAAATAAGCCTAACCGATGCCTTTATTTTTCCGGTCAGAAACGGAGAGCCTGTAATAGACGCGCCAAGAATATGAAGCATCATATTGATTGATGTATGTAAATGTCACATTGATTGTGGTAACGGTTGTAGTAAATGCCATATTGTTCGTGGTAACGGTTGTACTAAATGCCACATTAATTGTGACATGACCGTTCTCCTACCCCAATCACGCCTATATATTCGAGGCTCATGCGGATATAGATACACATATTTTCACTACCTCCACGTGCTCACCATTGTCGTTCCACTCACTGTTTCTGCCGCTGGTGATCCCATTGTTGGATGTATGCCCAAGAGTCAATAGAATACATCATTTCATTATCAATGTACTACTCCTTCCATTCCTGAATGTAAAGTGTATAGTTTCTAGAGAAAACATCCAAAATATATGGTATACTTGCAATTGATGGACAATTTATGCTTCCAAAAATTATTCCTAGTATGGAACAGATGGATTTGATGTATTGTGGTCAATTGGTGACTATTAGGGACTCCTCTCTCGTGATTTTTTGTAAGAGAAAATGAGTAAACCATATGCCAAATATCCATGTCTTAATATTCGTGCAGATAATTATACACCTTACATTCAGGAACGGAGGGAGTGTGTTTTTATGCTATAACTAATACCAATAGTTGTGACCAAATCGACTCACTATGTCCTTGTCTCAATTATTCAACTTGAGCGCTGGCAAGTGGGACCACCCAACCAGGGGGTCCCGACTCCAAGGTCACCCCATAAGAACTTATGCTCAAGTCGCATTATTGGAAGGAGCATCATCAACGCCACGATCCCGGAATGTCTTCTAGGGAACGAATAGGCGGTTCTTACCGGGGTATCCCCAAGGCCTCTTGTGCGGGACCTTAGCCGAAATGGCCAGCAGGACGACGACCAGCTAAGGTCCCTCTTGAAGGAGTCACCACTCAGCTCGAAGACAAGAACAGAAAATCAAGACGAAGACGTGGAAGACACAAATAAGGAGGATTTGGTATAGGCCACTAATGTGGGGGTGACGCCAGCTGTGAGGCTCGGTTCCCCTCTCGCCCTCCCAAAGTCCTACGCTCTGGGTTCCATGGTCAGGTCTCGGCGGGAAGACGAAAATGGCGACATGCTTCCGTCACTTTCCATAGGCCTCCACCCCCTTCGGACGTATTCCACAAGCTTCTAGAGACGACATCTTGGAGGATATTCCCTCATTAACCACTTGAGAAAGTCATGGCCTTTGTGGCCCCCTGATTTATAAATCTAGGGTTGTGGGCTTCTTTAGAAAGGATTATGTTCCTCATGGGTCTAAAAATCAGAGTTCGCAGGACAACCTAGCTAAAGGCTTGGCTTCTGTATCTGATCCTGAGAAAGCGGACGAGAAGAGAGGTGATCAGCCATGTTGGATCTGCTCTTCTTCAACCTTTAGCCATTCCCCTCGAAGTACGCGAGCTCACTGGCTTATAACCCACTTCAATCGCCATGAATACAATCAATGCAGGATGTAGGGTTGTTAGCCTCACGGTGGCCTCAACCTACATAAACAAAGTGCCTCCTAGCTTTGGTAGGTGAGCTCGACGTACGGTGCAGATCGATCCCTCCTAGCGCCCCTCTACCAAAATATGCAAAGGGGGTTCACAACCTTCGGCATTCGTGGATATAGTACACTACACCACTAAAAGCATCCTACATGTAGGCAGATAATTGGCACAAGTCACAATTTCTCGCCACACCCAAATAGTTAGTGTGTACACTTCCACGAGCGCCCAATTTAATAAAGCATCAGAAAAGTACGAAAACAACATTAAACTTTGGAATTTTGTGGATTGCTTGGCATGCAACTGTGGTGCGTGAGCAAACTAGAGAATTGAAAAGGGAGCATCATATTCACAACATCAGAATTATGTTTACATCAATAAATCTAAACCAACCACCTTCCAACTTAGCATAATTGTGTGATCACCATTTCATCGCATTCGGTGCATAGAAATATGTCTGGAACGTCAGCAAGAGCCCGATTACCGACACCATATTCAGCGACAAGAAAAGAATATGATCACCTGCATATTGGTCGATAAATAAAATGGTTAATTCCCTGATAGTGCGTATATGTTTCCCATACAAATTATAGAAAAATATACCAAACTAAACATAGTTAGCATGGGTTTGACTAGCAATGTGTTTACCAGGTAAGAACAATCCTGTTATGTTCTTCTGATCCCATGAAAATCTGCAAAAGGCAAGTAACAAGTTTAATGCCGGGAAGTACACTTTCTGGCAAAGAAAACTAGAGGAATTCAAAGTCAAAAAAAGGTTACACTTACAAAATTCCTGCTATTGCTGGACCCACTGCTTTAAATACTGACATTAGAGTCACGGATACACCATTTGCAACACCTCTTTGTTCTTGTGTCTAGACATGTTTCCATCAAGGTAGAAGAATATAACAAGATTATTCAAAAGGAATGCAACAAGAAAATGATGCATGTGAATAGGATGTTCTACATACCACTGCGGTGTTATGTAGAATATTGCACACCGTTGTAATTATATCCTGTTTCATTTAATCTCGTTACACATAATCGTATATCTATGAGAAAAAATTACTATTAAATAAATATGCAATTAGTTTGGTTTCTCTATTGATACTTGATTATTTACCTCATTTCATAACTACCAACGGTTATCAAATATGGTTTTGGTGCTCAAATCTGGTTTCTCTATACCTTTCGAAAACATGATCAACAAGCTAGTATTATATTGCAAAGGAAGATATTATTTCTCTTCTAGCCTCTACATCATGATGAGGTGTGGTTTGTTGGGTACTAAATTTGTTTTTACCTTTTTTCCCCAACCCAAGGATGAACTCCCCCATTTTTTTCCTATTATCCTATAGTGTAATTACAAAGGATAATATCTTAAAACTTGTGTTCAAATCATAAAATTTGACACACCGCAAATATGTTTTTAAGAAGCGAAGCTACGTTGATGATCACTTTGAGCTCAGTGCCATATAGATTGGCCATGAATGGGTAAGTTGGAAGAAGAAGTATAGATAATACCTGAAAATTAAGCACGCGAGTTTGGTATCATACAAAAGATTCACCATATTAAATGAATGTTGCAACAAGTTTTTGTTTACATACCACTGCATAGCGTAATTGCTTCATTAACCCGATATACTTGACAAGGAATCGATAAAACACAACTTGATTCACGAAAATACCAAGGCCTATAAGATGAAATGAAGATGTACATTAGGCAAAGGAATTCAAAACCGGTCTACATGCTTTATATATGTTGACTTTTTTCATTTGTCGATAAATATGCCTCTCTTGTATAATTGTCATAGGTTTAAGGTTTGAAGGAACACCACATACCCGAGATAACAAGAACAAGACCAACATCCTGAGATGTAAAACTTAGTCCCAGATATTTTCTGCTGCTCACAGTCCAGAGTGAAAATATCTAAAGATGGAACTCACGTGACATGTTAACATTTAAAATTGATTGGGTTCCATAACTTAATTATTCCTCTTTGTATAAATAAGAAAAATGCAATAACATTTTCTTACTATTTTTTTTAGTTATGTACCTCGTGATAAGCTGTATCATTGAGAGAAAACACACAATAGAGAATTATTGCTGACATCAACTGCGTGTTCTTTAGCAAACTCTTTGGAGATGCCCCTGCCCCTGATACATAATTTTTAGCATCCCCGTCTTCTAAGCTTGAATCGGAAACTTGTGCCTCCATTGCATCAGTAGCTTTTGCATTGTCATTATTGTACATGTGCAGAGTTTCCTATAAAAATCATTTTATCAAGTAGAATTTCGCGGTAGAGAAACAACCAAATAGAGATGGGGAGCAGGCAACGGCATACCGGAAGCCAAATGCATGCAATGCATGCTCCTGTCGCTAGAACTGATATGACGAAGCTAGGAAGAAAGTATGGAAACCTAAATGTACATGTAACATAAAGGTTATCTTATGGTATAAATGGTGCAAATTTTGATTTTAAGGAAATATTTTGAGTAATAGTTTACCTTCCAAATATGGATTCCTCGGTGAAAAGAGAAGGATACTTCTTTGCAGGCTGAAACATGATAGAAAATACACAAGATTTATAATATTTCCTGAGGAGAGAGGTTATGTTCATCATTGTAACATCCCAAGTATGAAAAACCACCCCTAGCATGTTTGTTTCTTGTTTACTTAAAGTTTTGCATCATGTCATCATGCTCACTTATTTGTTTGCATTTGTCTCTTATTTGGTTGCATTTGTTTCTTATTTGTTTGCATCTGTTTTACTCTGTTTTCACAATTCAAATTCAAACATTATCCAAACATTTATTTCATACTTGCTCTGTTACAATCTTTTTCAAATAATAATGTCAAATCAAACCCTTATTTGTTTCCATTTTATTCCATAATGCTCACTTATTGAAATGATGGTTTTAATCAATCAATTAAATCCCAAATCCCATTCAAAATTCAAATCAAAGCATCAAACAACAACCAATTTGAATTCATGCAAATTATACAACAATTCTAATCAATTGTTTCTAATTAAACAATAGGGTTCCAAATAATTAAACCTTTGTTTTCCATAATTAAATCAATACTCAAATTAAGTCAATTTGAAACCACTTCACAAACAGCAAGTTAATTTCAAACTTTTTGAAAACAAAACTTGGCATTTGTTTGCTATTGACCTAAATAACTTACCCTAATTTTTCTAAAATTTTTGCTAACTCCAAAATCACCTTTTTCTTCCATTTCCAATTTCTGCATAAAAAAACAGAGGAGAAATTTTAAAAATAAAATTTTGGCGCCAGGGGGCAGTGGGCTGCGCCCAGCCCACTTTTCCCTCTCTCCCAGCGCAGCCCGGCCCCTTTCTCTTTCTCCCCAGCCCGCGTACCGGTTTGTTTTTTTTCTTTCCCTTTTTTCCCGCAGTACGGCCGCCCATCCGTGGCGCCACGGCGGCAGCAGCGCCCTCCGACGGCGATCCGCGCCCTGTACCCCTCTATAAGACCCCCTAGGTCTCCGCGCCGTAGCCCTAAACCCTAGGCCCCTATTCCCTCGAGCTCCCGCCGCCGTCTTCCCCTCTCGCTGCACCTCCCCACCTCTCTGCCACTCGTTGGAGCGCGCCACCTCTGAATCTCCATCAACCATCGCCGCCATGGCCCCCCTCCACCCTAGCTAGCCTCTGGAACGAGTCCATCTCGTCGCCCTTCTCCGTTTGGACACTGCAGCCATCCCGGAGACGTTCTGCATCGCCGCCGCCGTCCACGTCGTCGCCGCCACGGGTTCTTCCTCGGGCCTCTGCTCGACGACAACGCCGGTGAGCCACCGTGCCTCCACCTCCCCCTCTGCTTGCGCAAGCACGCGCACACGAGCGCAACACCAACACCCACCAGATCCCATCAGCACCACGAGCACAGCTGTCGCACCCTGGTTTCTAGGGGATACTCATCGGGCCGAACTGGATAGCAGATGCTTGGATTATGGGGCATAACTGCTCCCACGTCCCAGCTTCCTGGTAGGCCTGCGCTTATGCGCGACAACACAAGCCCTGCTATTCCATCGTCGATGTAAACTATCCACTAGAGACCATAGGCACTACTTTCGACGTACTTCATACCAATCACACATGGTACGTCAACAGTGTTAAACAGAATGATACCACAACATATCTCTAAGACACAAAATATTGAAATAAGATTGCAAATGGCCTTCACTAAGGCAGAGAATAGCAAATACAATCATCCAGGGGACACATGTCCCAACATAACATCATTACATCAGCGGAAGCAAACAAAGGGTCTGAGTACAGACAAATCCAAATAGGCTTAAGAAGCCGGCAACGAAAAGACGGAGCCCATCCACGAAGTCTCGGATCCTGCCCGGGTCCGCTATCTACTCGTCAACAGCGTCGTCGTACTCCACATAGTAGCCACCATGGAGATCCTCGGAATCGTAGTCTGCGGAAACCACAGCCCCAAAGGGGTCAGTACATAAACGTACTGGCAAGCAAGACTCACAGTTCACCAAAGTGTAACCCGTCAACACCAAGCACAGATGCTTTGGGTTCAACGGAAGGAAGGGTGATATAAAAGATGCGGCAGCGGGCTGCACTAACCAACTACAGAAACATACTATGACTTCCGGCTAACAGAAAGGAGATAAGATAGCGTATCGTAACCAACTGAAAGTAAATCCAAACAAACCCATCCAATGTCACCCCCGTCGAAGGAAGCAACCCAAGGATAACTCACACGGTTGGATTAATGATGAGTCAGGTTGTTGTGTCAATAATTCTATTACTAGTCAAGTTATTATAGTTAGGTGTAAGTTGTCTGAGTACTTGTTAGCCAGTACTTTCACCAAGTCGTCACATAACCGCGGACAACACGGCTTCTCGAGAAGATTTATCCTTGCAGGGTGTGCTCCAGTACCCGTACACACTCGAGCCACCAACTAAAACTCAGGTGGACTCGACACGACTCGAACCATCACTACAGACTGTCCTAGGAGCCACGGAGCTATAAGGTCCCAGCCACGCAGCCGAATACTCAGCGCAAGTGTGCAAAACTCCCGCAGGACGCAACACCCCGGCAATACAGGCCTCGCCCTATATGTGTGCGTCATCATCATCATCAGTAACCATGGGAGCGACCCATTTATGCGTATGAGCCAAATGGAACACCCGAACTAAGTGTGGCTCTTCGGACAAACTGCGGATCAGATCAAAGCCGAGGGGGGTTCCATACCACCACCCGGATGCGGTGAGCACGCTCATCATGGATCAGTAGACAAGACCCTTTTCCTAATTAGGGTCGACACTAGCAGGCCTCAAAACCACGCCGGGCCTCCTGCCGGTGCCTTATCAGCAAATTATTATTACCCAAGCATTAACAGGTTGTTGTTTTAAACATCGAGCCCAGAACATAATAGAATATGATAACCGAAAGTAACGGGTAACAGACTCGAGTAGAAACAACCCTAAGCATGCTAGTAAGACACGGGCTCAAACAACGGGGTTATAGGACTGGAGGTGAGGCAATATCATGGTTTCAGGGCATCATGTGATAGGATCGTAACAGAAGCAACGATACATATGGCTAGCAGAAATAGACAACGGAAAAGTATCGGTAACCAATGTTGAAAGGAACACAGTGGTTCTTGTGAGTGATAACTTTCCTGCAAGCTCAGCAGCCTGGTACTGAGCTAGATCCTCAGAAGGGGTGTCGTAAGGATCGTCGGTATCAACGTCGTCGTCTATCCGAGAAGAAGCAAACAAACAATGCAGAAAGATAAACAATCAATAACATGGCATAGTGCACAATCATGGGGATGATGCATGTCATGTTAATGGTTGCATCAAAATAAACTAGTTGACATGGTAACACAAATTAAATGGACACATATGCAATTTTGAGTTGCATATGAAAAGCCCATGAATTTTGGGTTAGATTATTTGTTTTCCAACTAATCAACAGATGAAGGTGAATTAGTATGATGCATGGATGAGGAAAACAACAAAATAACAACAATAGAACCAATTTAAAATAGGGTTTACCAATTTAGAAATTTATTTATTAATTTAGGGGATTTTTGGTTCCTTAAAGGGATTACACAAAATAGTTGTTGTTTTCACCAATTTAAATTGTGCAAAACAAATAACAAAATTCATATTTGAAAATTTTATACTTTTCTAGGTTGAAAACATATTTTGCATGTTCAAAAATAATTTAATTTGAGCAAGTTATGATTTTATCAAATTTAAATGAATTAAACAAGTATTAAATTATTTAAGCAATTTTAATTATTCAATTCATGAAACAAAATTTATATTTGAATTGGTGGTTCAAAATGGTATGGAAAACATATTTTATTTGCATGATTTGGATTAATAATGAATTAGTTATGGATTTTAGCAAATTGCAGTTGAATTATTTGAATTCAAATTTGAATTGCATTTTGAAAATTCAAAACAGAAAACAAATGCTATACTTAGGTAGATAATTAAATTTGGTGCAGTGTACATATTTTATTTTTATTATTTGGGTTTGTGAAATAAAAGTTATGTGATTTTTGAGTTTAGGGGTTAATCTGAAATAAAAACTGGACTTAAATTGAAGAAAAGGGCCGAAAAAAACTAGGTGCACCGCGCAGTGGCCAACCCCCAGGCACTGACAGTGGGGCCATCGCCACTGTGGCGCTGAGGTGGAGCGGCTAGAGGGTGACGTGGCCGCACGGGTCCATGACGTGCGGGGCCCAGTGCGGGGCGCGCAGAGGAAAAAATTGGGGAGGCAAATGCCTCCCCTGGGATTCGATCCCGGGTGCCTGCGCTAGCGCGCACGGGGCGTTGGCCAGCTGGGCTGTGTGCGTCTCCTTGTCAGGTATGCAGTAGCGAGGGGAGTTAAGGTGTTAAGAAGTTAACTGAATTTTTTTTGTGGTTCAGTTTCAGGTGCGATGGCGGACAGGGAGCAGGGGCGACCGGCGATCGCTGCTGTGCGCTGCCCCGCCGTGGATGCTCGCCCGCGGCTGACCGAGCGGGCCGCCGTGTGGGTGGCCGGTGCGGCCGTGGGGCCGGGTGCTGCCGTGAGGGATAGGAGGCGAGGGGAATGGAGCGGAAGGCAACGAGGCTCACCTTGAGGAGGAGGTCGGGGCGAACGGCTGCAGCTTGGTGGCGGAAACGCCGGATGGCGGCGGCGCTCCAGCGGTTCTCGGGGGAAGCCGAGGCCATGGCGAGGAAGAGGGGGTCGGGACGTTTCCGTTCCCGGCCCTAGCTCGGCCGCTAGGGCTCCGTGACGCCGGCGGCGAGCCGGAGAGGGCGGCGGTGGTGAGGAGCTCGGTACAGAACAGAGAAGAAGGAAATCAGAGGGAGGAAGAAGAGGAAAAGGGCGGCGCCCGAGGGAGAGAGGGGGGAGAGAAAACTAGGGCAAGGAGGGGGAGATCGAGTAGCTTAAGAGGAGGAGATGGGCGAGCTCGGGACCGTCCACTGCCTGTACCTGTCGACGTGGGCAGCTCCATCTGCCTGCCGTACAGGAGGTAGGAGAAGGTGGGGGTTACCAGGCTTTGGGCAGCTGGGCTGGCCCAAGTGGCTGGTTGCTCTACTCCCCCTCCTACTTTTCTTTTTATTTTTTTCTGTTTATTACTTTTTTTTTGCAGATTTGGAAAAAGAGAGATAAACAAATGGTTTTAGGGTTAGCAAATTTTTAGGGAGATTTTGTATTGCTTTGTTTTGTAACAGCACTTGAAAACAAACTTTTGTTTTTCCAAAAATTCAATTGATAATGTTGTTTGGAAAATTAAATGAATTGAGCAATTGTAGTATCAAAAGAAATAATTGAAAGTTAAGCCAAATAACTAAGTTTTTTTATTCCAATTTTAGTGGAACAATTATTTGTTTGTTCTATAGTTTTTATTTGACACATTGTAACATAACAAGTATGACAAAAAATTAATTTTTGTTTGGAATTCAAATAGAAAACAGATGGAAACAATGAGATCAAATGCAACACAATGCAAACAAAAATCAAATGACTATGATGACATGATGCAAAACAAAAATAAAACACGAAACAAACATCTAGGGGGAGATTTTCATACTTGGGATGTTACAAAACGCCCCCCCTTGAAGGAATCGCGCCCCGAGATTCCTACTGAGAAGAGAAAAGGTCCGGATACTTCTTGAAAAGATCCTCTTCAGTCTCCCACGTTGCCTCTTTATCGGAATGATGCGACCACTGCACTTTCAAGAACTTGGTGCTCTTGTTGCGAGTCTTACGCTCGGTCTCATCGAGAATTCGAATAGGGTGCTCCTCATAAGAGAGATCTTCTTGCAGTTCAATTGAATCATGATCAACTGCACGATCTGGATCTTTGAAACACCTCTTGAGCTGTGACACGTGAAACACATCGTGCACCTTGGATAGTTTTTCTGGAAGTTCAAGACGATAGGCATTTTCCGCACGCCTTGAGAGAATGTTGAACGGACCAATGTATCTCGGTGCTAGCTTTCCTTTCACACCAAAACGATGAGTGCCTCTGAGGGGAGTTACACGGAGATATGCCTTGTCACCAGGTGCATAAATCATATCCCTGTGCTTGCTGTCATAGTAGCTTTTCTGACGAGACTGAGCAATCTTGAGATTGTCACGAATGATTCGAACTTTCTCTTCGGCTTCCTCAACAATGTCAGGGCCTAAGAGTGAACGTTCACCAGCTCCAGACCAATTGATTGGACTCCTGCATCTGCGGCCATAGAGTGCTTCAAACGGTGCCATGCCTAGGCTTACCTGGAAGCTGTTGTTGTAGGAGAATTCAGCATATGGAAGACATTCCTCCCATTTCATGCCAAAGGAGAGACCACATGCTCTGAGCATATCCTCGAGAATCTGATTGACTCTTTCGACTTGCCCTTGAGACTGAGGGTGATAAGCTGTGCTGAACAGAAGTTTGGTGCCCAATGCTTCTTGAAAGCTTTTCCAGAAATGCGAAGTGAATATGCTTCCACGGTCTGAGCTTATTTCCAATGGAACACCATGAAGAGGAACAATCTTTTTTGTGTAGAGCTCTGCTAACTGGCTAGCTGATATTGTTTCTTTGACAGCAAAGAAGTGAGCTACTTTAGTGAGACGATCAAAAACAACGAAGATTGCATCGTTGCCCCTCTTGGACTTTGGAAAACCAGTGACGAAGTCCATTTCAATCATGTCCCACTTCCACTCAGGAATTTTCAGCGGTTGGAGAAGACCGGCTGTTTTCTGATGAACTGCCTTAACACGTTGACAGACGTCGCATTCAGAAACGTATTTAGCAATTTCACGTTTCATGCCAGACCACCAATACAGTGTCTTGAGATCCCGGTACATCTTTGTACTTCCAGGATGTATGGAAAGAGGAGTTTCATGAGCCTCCTTGAGAATAACATCTTTGAGACTTTGAATTTGAGGAACTGCAATGCGTCCTTCGAACAACACAGTTCCCTTGTCATCAATTGAGAAGCACTCATACTTCACATTGCCTGCTTTGATGTTATTTGCGATCTTCTTGATCTCAGCATCACGAAGTTGTTCAGAACGAATCTTATCCTCGAGAGTTGGACTGGCTGTCAAGTTTGCAAGATAACCTTGAGGAACAAGACCAAGGTTCAGCTTCTGGAATTCTTCATGAAGTGGAGGTTGGCTTTCCATGATCATGAGATTATTGCAATACGACTTGCGACTGAGAGCATCGGCCATAACATTAGCCTTGCCTGGAGTGTAAGAAATGGTAAGATCGAAGTCTTTGATCTTTTCAATCCATCTCCTTTGTCTGAGGTTTAGATCTGGCTGAGTGAAGATGTATTTCAGACTCTTATGATCAGAAAAGATTTCAGTGCGATTACCCAACAAGTATTGCCTCCATTTCTTGAGGGCAAACACAACTGCTGCAAGTTCAAGGTCATGTGTGGGATAATTGAGCTCATGTGCGTTCAACTGACGTGAATCATAAGCCACAACTTGACGTTCTTGCATAAGAACTGCTCCTAGGCCTTGGAGGGAAGCATCACAGAATATCTAGAAAGGTTTGGTAGTATCTGGGCCAACCAGAACTGGTGTAGAAGTGAGTTTAGTCTTTAGGAGATTGAAACTTTCATCACATTGTGGAGACCAAACGAACTTCTTGTCCTTCTTTGTGAGATCAGTGAGAGGTTTGGCAATCTTGGAGAAGTTTTGGACGAAACGACGGCAATAGCTAGCCAAACCAAGAAAACTTCTGACTTGCTTCACCGTCTTAGGAGGTTTCCAATCAACAATTGCCTTAACCTTTTCTGGATCAATGGCTATGCCCTTGGCAGCGATGACATGACCAAGGTAAGCAACTTCTGGAATCCAAAACTCACATTTGGAGAACTTGGCATATAGACGATGCTCGCGAAGTTTCATGAGAGTGAGACGAAGATGTTCTCCATGCTCTTCCTCGGATTTTGAGTAGACAAGAATATCATCAAGATATACCACAACGAACATGTCGAGGTATTCATGGAAGACAGAATTCATGAGTCTAGAGAAGTTCGCCGGTGCATTGGTGAGACCAAAGGACATGACAGTGTATTCATATAGACCGTACCAAGTGGTGAAAGCTGTTTTTGGAATATCTTCCTTTCTGATCTTTATTTGATGGTAACCCATCCTCAAGTCCAACTTGGAGAAAATTGAGGCTCCAGCAAGTTGATCAAAAAGATCATCGATATGAGGGATTGGATACTTGTTTTTGATGGTTTTCTCGTTGAGAGGACGATAGTCAACAACGAGTCTCTTTGTTTGATCCTTCTTGGCAACAAACAGAGTTGGGCAACCCCAAGCCGAGGAACTAGGTTGAATGTAACCTTTTTCCATGTACATATCGATTTGCTCCTTCAACAACTTCAGTTCAGGAGGAGCTATCTTGTATGGATGCTTAGAGATTGGAGCAGTGCCTGGTTCAAGTTCGATCACGAACTCAACCGCTCTGTCAGGAGGCATTCCTGGCAATTCTTCTGGAAAGACATCAGGGAAATCACAAACCACCGGAATAGTTTCAATAGATGGTAGAGGATTTGCATTGAGAGTGTAGAGTTGAGCAACTGGATTTTCAGCATGGAAGTAGACTATCTGGCCAGAAGGTTGTGTGATTTTGACAGACTTAGCAGGACAATCAATGACTGCTTTGTTGGCTACCAGCCAATCCATCCCCAGAATGACATTAATATATGAAGAGTGGAGAGCTATCAAAGTTGCCTGGAATGGAAGGTTTCCAATTGTGATCTCGATGTTCTGGCTAACTTTATTGCTTTGCCAGCTAGATCCCGGTGATTTCACTAGGAGAGGGATAGACAACTGTTCGAAGTTGATTCCACTGTTGTTTGCAAAGCATTGAGAGATGAAAGAGTGTGAAGCACCAGAATCGAACAAGACTTTAGCACGAAACGAGTTCACAAGAAGTGTGCCCATTACAACCTCTGGAGATTCTTCTGCTTCCTGGGCCTTGACATGGTTCACCCTCACAGTTCTCAAGACAGACTTGTTCCTGTTGCGGGGCCTAGGCGAAGGAGTGTGTACCACCACATGATTGACCTTAGAGGTAGGTAGTGATGGTAGCTTGTTCTGCGGGCACTTGTAGGAGTAGTGTCCTGATAGACCGCACTTGAAGCATGTACTAGCAGAACGAGGATCTGTTGGACTTGGCTGAGATGGAGCACCTCCTAAAGATACCACTGGGGTGGGAGGGAGGGCAAGAAATCCTGCCGGGCTTGGCAAGCAGATGGGCGTTGTTGGAGTGGTATATGGAACCCAAACTCTTCGTTTTTGTGGAGGCATGATAGCTTTTGAGAGATTAGCCTGTTCATGAGAGTGCTTACGAGATTCCTCAACCAACTTGCGCCCATGCTCTTCATTTAGAGCGATGTTGACGAGGTCCTCAAAATTCTTGGCCTTGACGTTGGTGAGAGCATACTTGAGTTCCGGGTTGAGACCCCTGCGGAACTTTGCCATCTTTCTCGCTTCCGTGGAGATCTCATCTCCGGCGTAGCGAGCCAGACGATTGAACTCTCTTTGGTATTCGAGAACGTCCAGACTGCCTTGTGTGAAAGAATAGAATTCCTCACTCTTTTTCTCCATGAGCCCATCGGGAATGTGATGGCGTACGAAGGCTTGCTTGAAATCCTCCCATGTGATTTCCACACTAGAACGTCTCATTTCTTGGAAATTCTCCCACCAAGACATGGATTGTCCACGGAGAAGGTAGGTCACGTAAGGAACACGGTCCTCGTCAGCCACATGAGCTACCACAAGAGTACGGTTCATTTCACGGAGCCAGTCATCAGCATCCAATGGATCGGAGGAGTTATCAAACGTGCGCGGGTTGAGCTCAAGGAACTCCCGAATAGACACCCGGGTGTTGCCATTACTCCCAAGGTCTTGGTTCTGCTGCATCTGCTTTATAACTTGCGTCATCTGAGACAGCACTTTCCCCATCTCAGGTGGCAGTGTGGGTTCTTCGTCACCACTTTCCATCCTGAAGAGGATACCAAGGTTAACACACTAACCGGATAACAAAATCCAATATAAGTGCTTAAAAGGATTACTTCAGACGGTAAGAAGGTAGCATAGAACAAGAATGGAGGTTAACAACGGATTAACAGATAAGTTGTTACAACGGAAGAGAAGATTTGTGAAGGACGATATCGAAGCAACAACTGGGAAACAGAGACCACAAACACCTAAGGTACTACGGAGAAAACCCATCCGGGCTTCTAAAGGATCAATATCTACTGCTTAAGGAATAGAGGATCTGCTTCCGGGGCTTATTTGCCACCGTTCTCAATCGTGAGTAGGCAACATGATGAATCATGTCACAACCACCTCCATTCCTATGGTCTAGTAGATATAACCATCCTAGAGAAACCAGGATACGTGAAGTCCTAACTTGAAAGTTTAGGTGAGAAGAGAAAACAACGTTGCACTTCCTTACCAGAAAAGGGAGGGTGGGTGGGGAAAGAAATAAAATGGCAGAATTCCTACTCTCACGTTTCATTTTTCTATATAGCTACAAAATAGTTTCTAGACTCAACTGCGACCAGTAAAAGGGGTCCTACAGGCAGACAGGCTCTGATACCATTTGTCGCACCCTGGTTTCTAGGGGATACTCATCGGGCCGAACTGGATAGCAGTTGCTTGGATTATGGGGCATAACTGCTCCCACGTCCCAGCTTCCTGGTAGGCCTGCGCTTATGCGCGACAACACAAGCCCTGCTATTCCATCGTCGATGTAAACTATCCACTAGAGACCATAGGCACTACTGTCGACGTACTTCATACCAATCACACATGGTACGTCAACAGTGTTAAACGGAATGATACCACAACATATCTCTAAGACACAAAAGATTGAAATAAGATTGCAAATGGCCTTCACTAAGGCAGAGAATAGCAAATACAATCATCCAGGGGACACATGTCCCAACATAACATCATTACATCAGCGGAAGCAAACAAAGGGTCTGAGTACAGACAAATCCAAATAGGCTTAAGAAGCCGGCAACGAAAAGACGGAGCCCATCCACGAAGTCTCGGATCCTGCCCGGGTCCGCTATCTACTCGTCAACAGCGTCGTCGTACTCCACGTAGTAGCCACCATGGAGATCCTCGGAATCGTAGTCTGCGGAAACCACAGCCCCAAAGGGGTCAGTACATAAACGTACTGGCAAGCAAGACTCACAGTTCACCAAAGTGTAACCCGTCAACACCAAGCACAGATGCTTTGGGTTCAACGGAAGGAAGGGTGATATAAAAGATGCAGCAGCGGGCTGCACTAACCAACTACAGAAACATACTATGACTTCCGGCTAACAGAAAGGAGATAAGATAGCGTATTGTAACCAACTGAAAGTAAATCCAAACAAACCCATCCAATGTCACCCCCGTCTAAGGAAGCAACCCAAGGATAACTCACACAGTTGGATTAATGATGAGTCAGGTTGTTGTGTCAATAATTCTATTACTAGTCAAGTTATTATAGTTAGGTGTAAGTTGTCTGAGTACTTGTTAGCCAGTACTTTCACCAAGTCGTCACATAACTTGCGGACAACATGGCTTCTCGAGAAGATTTATCCCTGCAGGGTGTGCTCCAGTACCCGTCCACACTTGAGCCACCAACTAAAACTCAGGTGGACTCGACACGACTCGAACCATCACTACAGACTGTCCTAGGAGCCACGGAGCTATAAGGTCCCAGCCACGCAGCCGAATACTCAGCGCAAGTGTGCAAAACTCCCGCAGGACGCAACACCCCGGCAATACAGGCCTCGCCCTATATGTGTGCGTCATCATCATCATCAGTAACCATGGGAGCGACCCATTTATGCGTATGAGCCAAATGGAACACCCGAACTAAGTGTGGCTCTTCGGACAAACTGCGGATCAGATCAAAGCCGAGGGGGTTCCATACCACCACCCGGATGCGGTGAGCACGCTCATCATGGATCAGTAGACAAGACCCTTTTCCTAATTAGGGTCGACACTAGCAGGCCTCAAAACCACGCCGGGCCTCCTGCCGGTGCCTTATCAGCAAATTATTATTACCCAAGCATTAACAGGTTGTTGTTTTAAACATCGAGCCCAGAACATAATAGAATATGATAACCGAAAGTAACGGGTAACAGACTCGAGTAGAAACAACCCTAAGCATGCTAGTAAGACACGGGCTCAAACAACGGGGTTATAGGACTGGAGGTGAGGCAATATCATGGTTTCAGGGCATCATGTGATAGGATCGTAACAGAAGCAACGATACATATGGCTAGCAGAAATAGACAACGGAAAAGTATCGGTAACCAATGTTGAAAGGAACACAGTGGTTCTTGTGAGTGATAACCTGCCTGCAAGCTCAGCAGCCTGGTACTGAGCTAGATCCTCAGAAGGGGTGTCGTAAG